>JAJOOR010006151.1:0-53450 GCA_036250505.1 Solanum acaule | reverse complement strand
CCCCCCCCCCCCCCCCCCCCCCCCCCCCCCCCCCCCCCCCCCCCCCCCCCCCCCCCCCCCCCCCCCCCCCCGGACAAAGAAATATAACTTTTAGTTCCATTTAGTCATCAAAATAAAAGCTTCCTTTTTAAAAAAAAAATTAAAAGTGAAGCATGTAAGCCTCTTTTATTAAAAAGACAAGTACATTAAATGCAGCAAAGCAAAACAAACAAAATTGTGAAAAACAGAAAAACCAAAACAGAATTATGACAATCAAGGAAAATGGAAAGTCATCTTCTCCAAGCTTTCACATGAAGAGCTCCGACCAACAACCGCCGGAGAGATCGAAATCCAGCTTCCCATTGTCACATCTCCTCCATTTCACCTGCTACCAGCTTTCTCCAAGGTAAATCTCTAAACTTTTACTCATCTTGAGCTAAATTAATTTGCAGATCCGGAGAAACTTCAAACTTTTCGCCAATCTAGAGATCATAATCTATGGAGATCTCCGCTCAATCTGAGAAGAGCAGCTCTTGGGTGCCATTTTTAATTTTTGTGCTACTGTAAAATGCTTCAGGTAAGACTTGATAAACATTGAATTAGAGTTCTTTTTCTCTAGTCTAATCTTTGATGGGTTGAATCCCACAAAGAGATTAATACCACCATCTAAATTTCACACCTTTGAATAAAAAATCTAACTCAATTTTGCTTATATGATTTATGTGCCTGCAAAACCTTTTGGAGATTTTGGATATATTGAGGAAGCAAACAGGACTATCAATAATCGAATACACCACTAACAACTTTCGAGTCCTGGTTTCGTACCACTTCGGACACCTCTATGCTCTCACCAGGTGCATGATACAATTAACCAACTGAAATAGCTTCAGACTTTAAATGTTTGCTATAGCTATGCTTCAATTGTGAACTCATGTGCTTCTTATCAAATACTTGTATATCTGACTATTACTTGATATTTGTGACTTGTGAGAATCTAATTAGAACTCGGAAAGTCTGTCTGCTTGATCCTTATGTATGGAGTGTTACATTTGTCAAAATTTATTATCTTCTTGGCTGCTATTGGGACTTCCAGAAAAGAATTGAACTCATAAGTACCTGCATTAACAAAAACTAGGTTAGCAAATAAATCAGCAAGAGTATTTCCCTCCCTGAAGGAGTGTTGTACTCTTGCTGAAATAGTAGTTCTGATTCTATTAATGGAGTTGACCTCCATTGTCACACTCCAGGGTGAATCCCACTCTCCATTAAGAATATTAACCATTGACAAAGAATCAGTCTCAATAATTATCTGATGAAAATGTTTATCTAAGCAGTATTGCAGACCCTCTCTAATAACAATTGCCTCAGCCAAGTTAGAAGAATCAGTCAACTTCACACCCTTAGCCCCTACTAGATTACCATTATGATCTCTCACACAGAAAGCAGCTGAAGTAGGATCAAGATTACCCTTAGAAGCCCGATCAGTGTTACATTTTAAGCATCCCGCAGGAGGAGGAGATCATCGGTCAATTGTGTGACGGAAACTTGGCCTATAGTTATCAAGCTGAGCAACTATCTGAGGCCAAGTTTGTGGACTATTCATAACCCAATTAAACCTCAATTTGACAAACTTATAAATGTGAGAATTAATTTCCGAGATGATCTTGCCTCTAGAGTAATAGCTTCCTTTATTTTGATACATTTGGAGGATAATTTTGTTTAAGTAACTTTCATTAAATGAAGAGAAAATGGCAAAATGAGCCCCCAATCTATTATTGGATTTCCAACTACACATTTTTACTTCACGGGAGTCCTATTACCCCCCTGAACGATTTAAAATTGAAATTATTACCTCCCTAAATGCTTATGTGGCAAAGTGAGTGTATTTCACTCTCATAGAGAGTGAAAATCAAAAATAAATATTAAAACTTTATTTTTAATATTCTTTTCATTTTTATTTTTTTCTTTATTTGTTTTTATGTCATATCTTTTCTAGTTTCTTCTTCTTAGCAACTCAGTAGAGCATCCATGGTAGTCATCAAATTTCACCATCACGATATGGAAACACCACCATTACAATATCTATTAACACACCATAATTCCTAGATATAAATCTCTTTCCTACTTTCCACAACAATAAAAAATTATTAAGTAAATTACTTTATCCCCATTTTCAAAATCAACTATGAGCCATTAAAACACCATTGAAATATCATTTTGAAGCTATTGTAACAAATATTTTCGGCTCACAAAATTCGTTCAAACAACTTAATAATATTGGAAATCTCTTAAAAAATTCTCAAAATATCCTCATCGGAAAAGATTTTGACCGACAATTTATTTTTTAGGTCATTCCTCTTATTGAATCCCTGCTCTTGCGAAAATGACGCAGAGGGTTGTCATTCCTCTAATTACCACCATAGATTTTTTCGGAATCCACCAACACCAATATATACCTCCTCTCAAATAGATCTTTCTTGTCATAGATGTAGCCCTAACCTAGTACCAATTAGTGTCATATAGAGCAAGCTCCATTTTTCCAATTTTGATGAGCGGCTTATGCTTTATAAATACGTGAGATTTATAAAGCTTATTAACTTATAAATGTTTTCCAATAGGTCCGCTCCTCCAACTTGTCGGAGCTCTTGAGATGAGCAGCTTCACATTTCTCGTCAACTTCATTTTTTCGCTTCTCTACCTTTCTACTTGTGGCTCTATGGTAAGATGGAATTGAAGGATAGAAGAGGAAGAGAAAGAAATAAAAGGAAAAAGAAAAAAGAAAAACAGAATAAAATAATCAATCAAAAAAGCAAGAAAATAAAAAAATAAAAAATTACACGTGTCAAACGCGTGGATTTCACTTATCTACATAAATGTGGTTGTGACTTTTTAGGGAGGTAATAATTTCGATTTTAAATAATTCAGGGTGGTAATAGAGCCCCCATAAAGTATAAGTGTGTAATTGAAACTCCGATAATAAGTTACGGGCTCATTTGACCATATGAGAGTCATTTGTGAACTTGACCCAATTTTGAGAGTTAATCAAAGTTTTTATATATTTTTTTAAGTTGTTAATTAGTGTGATTTATATTATTTTTTACTTAATTTTTAGATGATATATGTTATTCCTTTTGTTTCAATTTATGTATAAAGATGGAATTTGGAAAGTCAACCAAACAAAATGTTTTAAATATTTAAGTTTAATTATTGTGATTTATAATAATTTTAACTTTCACATAATATATGTTACTCCATTTGCCCTAATTTATGTGGTGTATATGAATTTTGGAGGGTCAACCAAAAAATTTATTTATTTATATTTATATATTTTAAATTATTAATTGTTGTAATTTATAATATTTCTTACGTAATTTTTAAATATATAATAATTTTTTTTAAAAAAAAACATAAAATGATAAATATGAAACATGACCATTAACTTGGCTTCAACAGACAACTATGTCTTTCAACTTTGAGTGTGCACAAGTAGACACTTAAACTTGCATAAAATTGAACAAGCCCCTAGACACATGTGTCTTACATGACATAATACATGTAGGACGCTACATATGACACAATATTGTCATGTAGGGTATCATGTAGGACGAATGTATCTATTTGTTCAATTTTATACAAGTTTAAGTGTCAACTTGTGCACATCCAAAGTTAAAGGTCATAGTTATCTGCTGACGTGAAGTTACGAGTCATGTTTATGTATTATGTCATTGTCATATATGTATGTTTGAAATGATCGCTGAGGTCCACCAATTAGGAAGAACACAACAAAGATATAGAACCCATTTTGTCCTTAAAAGAAAGTACACAAAATATGACATGAGTACAACCAATTGAAGCATTACCCCTCGTTTAATCCCTTTAACTTTATCCCTTCAACATATACCATGCTTCTTCTTTTCATTCAATTGGTTGTTTATTGGAGGAGTATTTAAAGTTCACAAAAATACAATTATAATTTTATTATGTCAATTTTTTATATAATAAATTTATATATTAAAAAGTGATTTTAATATAACAAAGAATTTAACTCGGTTAAACCATTATTATTACAACTTAACAATATGTATGCTACATTATGATTTTGTATAACTCATTATTCTAGACATTCTTTGTAAATAGTACAACCAAACACAATTTCAACTTTAAAAACTTAAATAAAATGGAAAATACTGGAGCCAAACATGATTTCACTTTTAAAATTTCAAATAAAACGAAAAATATTGGGAAAAGATTAGGATCTTAAATGAGAATAATTAAAGCATAATTAATTACTTTAATTTTCTTATTATTCTTTAAAAAGTATTATGACATTTTATAACTAAGCATGACTTAAATAAATTAAAAATATAAAATTAATATTATTGGGTCCATACTTAGCATGGAATACTGACAACTAGTTTAACTAAAAGTGAAAAAATTAACCTTTAATTCAAATTTAATGCCAAGAAGGAGAAAAGGCCCAAAATAGTCTTTTTATCTTTGGGTTAAGATTTAAAGTCATCATTGAGTTTTCACATGGAGCATTAATAGTCCCTCATGTTTGCAATATTGGGGCACTTTTGGTCCTCCTTCAAAATTTTGCCTATTTTCTAACATTGATTTTATTCATAATTTATGTATGGAATGTTTAATCGTCATTTTATATATTTAGTAGAAATAATAACTCTATGTGAGACATTGTGAAAGAAAAACACCTTATTTTGTTTAGTAAAAATCGTATTGCAGGTAAAGTCGAGAGGTTCATCACGACGATTTCACGTACAATAGTACAACTTTTTCATTTCTTGCAATGTCATATGTTAAAATGTTCTTAGTTTAACTGCAGTAATATTTCTACTGAACAGAACAAGGTGTTCTTCTTCTCACCTTCTCTCACATAGAGTTATTATTTCTACTAAATATATAAAAATATGATGGGACATTCCTTACATAAAATTATGAACAAAACTAATGTTAAAACATAGGCAAAAGCTTAGGGGAGGATAAAAAATGCACCAATATTGCAAACATGATGGACGATTAGTGCTCTATGTGAAAACTCAAGAATGACTTTGAGTCTTAATCCAAAGATGAGGGACTATTTTGGGCCTTCTCTCGCCAAGAAGCACATATGTTGTCATGTGTGTTTTAGGCTCTTATTCTAAGTAAGAAAGAAATAGAAAACGCCAACTATTAGAAACAATGTTAAACCTAAAAAAAAAATAAAGACAAATATTTCTAATCAACCTGAGGCACCTTTCATATTTATTATTTTTCAAAAAAAAAATAACCTTTCAAATTTTCAAACTACCATCAAAGGAATTAGTGCAGTGGATGAAGTTGTTTCTCCCTTAATCAGAGGTCTCCAATTCGAATTCTGGATATGGAAAAATCATTCATAGGGAGCGCTACTCCCAAATAGAGCCCTACTCGGTGTAATCCTAATTATCCGGATACCAGATGGAAAACCAAAAAAAAAATTAAACCTAATACAACTCTTTGAAATCAACTAAAAGCTACAAGGCTTCAAGACTACAAGCTAAGGAAGGGTTTTGAGGAGATTCATGTAGCAAAACCAACTAGGGAAGGGATTTTAGCCTCCAAATCTCAAAGTCATATTGAAGAATAGTCATGATTGAGTCAGGATCTCATTCCTTCAACTTTTTGAATGGAATACTTGAGTTCTTTCTGAATATTCAACCTAGAAGGTGACATAACAATGTCTTTCCAAACTGAGCCAGATTGATAAGCTGGATGAGGATTCTTATAAAGTTCATAAATGGAATCAGCTCCTTCATTCAACCTCCCTACCATTTTCAGTACGTTTATCTCATCAGGATCCACCAATAATGTCTTGTCTCTATCCTTCCATGCTATCAACTTTCAAAACATATATAGTACTTGTTGTTAGAGGAAAACAAAACATTAGGCAATAGAAATTTAAGAGAATTCATTTGTTGTATGTACCTTAGGAGGGCCTTCTAAAGTATTAGTGGAATATAACCTTGCATTATCCACAAGCTGACAGTATGTGTTAAATGCATTAGCGAATCTCTTGTGTGACTTCAGTTGCGAGTTCACCCGAACAGCTCTTCTACACATGATAGCTCTCCTGTAAAGAAATGGAAACAAGTTTAAACGTGCGCTAAGAAAAAGAACAAATGTTTTTAACAATTAATTGTTAGAACATTTACCTTATCCCTCTAATGACAGCTAAATAAGCATCACAAACAACTCCAACCAATTCTATTCTATATGGTCTTCTTTTTCTAGTACCATCAGTTTCCTGTTCTTCTTCATCAATCTGTTCCCAGTAGTTTTCAGTTACTCTGCCATCCTCTTCCACTTTGTAACCAGTACCCATTCGGTAACGTCGCCGGTGAACATTTCTAGCCATGGTTATGGTCTGCACTACAAAGGGTATCCATGAGAGTGTCCCATCCATGATCACATCTCGTCCTTCATTCAGTGCTGTTACAAGTAAGGATGATGCTGCATCTGTTGATGACTGATGTACCTGCAACAAACTTTATCTATGCAATCACTTCCAAATTAGATTTTAGAAGGACAAGGTCACAAAGCATTGAAATTATATCTTTTGTTTAGACTGGGTTGATATAAGAGAATCTATTCGAATCAACTAGTAGAATGTTTTAGTAGCTGATTAGTGACGCTCATGATGGAAGAGAGAAGAGACAAGAAGGACTAACAAGCTTCTAGATTGGCAAGCGTTTAAAGAAAGGGCACATTAAGATATCCTAGGCAAATCCCACATAACAAAGGGAGAGGAAACTGAAGTTCTATATAACACAACACAAGTACATGGTACAAACGCTTCCAACTATATGTAGCATAACCTGAGCACAAATTTATGAGTTCTCTTTGGCCATAACAAACGATATGTACCACGAGCTTGGGTTGTGATATGATTTGAGTACAAATGAAATGATTTAAGAAGATTATTTTTCCCTGTGCCAGGGTCAATGGAGGACAGATATGCAACTCTTTATTTGTAACATTTTTCAAGGGATTGAGAAGCATATAATAACCAGTTCAGCAGTTTGAAGCATGTCATGGTGTCCCCTAGAGCTAAGAGCTTTGTAAATGACATCTGATTCTTTGAATGCATCTGCTTCTATCACAACAACATTAGCTGCTGCTCCAATCCAAAATGGCCTGCGTGAAAATTTAGGTAGTCGATGCATTATAAGTATGTACAAGAACTGCATTGAAACCTCTACACTCGCAAATAATGACTTTCTTACTCTTTGAGAATTTCCTTGAGAGCGGTACTTTTCCCAGCCCCCATGCCACCTCCCATAAACAGGAGGACAGGGCTTCTATCTTTGTGAGCCATTGGAACCATCACATCCGTGCACTGTGAATCATCTGAAGAAACTAGTCCTATTGCTTTCATCTCCTCAACTAAGGTAGTAAGAACTCTTGCAACCTTCAGATTCTTTGTTACCCTTTCAAATCGTTGTTCCCTTTATTACACACAACAAAACCCAAGAATCAATAGTATCAGTCAGCAAAAGTCAAGAGAACACCATGATTTAACGAAATCCATGTTGTGCTAATCTAGAGGTTTGAACTACTTTGAGACTAGCTAGGGATTAACAAAATTACACAAAAGCTTATGTAAGGATTTATAACTACGAAAATCTGGAATATTATCCAATAGCTGAACCAAACAACTTATCTCATCGTATCATTAATCACAAAGACCGTAATCTGAATAATAACAATAAAGTTGGTGCCATGGATGAAGCACCAAATACATCTGAAACTTGTCTTAATGAATCAGCTTGGAAGTGACAGGAAATCATTGAGTTCGGAGTTCTATTGCATTACTGCATGTATCATGTAATAATAAGATTAGTCAATCAGATAGAAGTTACTCAATTGGTCGGGATACAAACTAAGAAATCTAATTGATAAACTAATATGTCAGGAAATGTGCAAGACTTCATGTAAGCATGCGCAGGAAATGAAGAACCGGACTAGAAAAAAGTTTGAGAGAGCATTGACATGTTTAAGAATTCATAACTCACTTAAGTACTTTACAGATCAGAGAAATACTCTTACAATAAAGAGTAAAACAAGAGGTTGGAGATAATCAAAGCTACTATGGTAACTTGACGAACATTGAGCAAAATTGTGAAGGACAGTAATGGAAAACAACCAGAATGGACAGATGAAGAGTGCCAAAGGATGCAAATGAACTATAAAAGCTAGCTCTACCCCTACCATTGGAAGATAGAGTGCACACATACTATACTCCGACCTTGGGAAGGTAGAGAGGTTGTTTCCAGTACACCGTCAGTTCAAAGAATGATTAAAAAGAGACAGTAGCAACAAGCAGAAACAACAACAAGATAATAAGATAACAGAGGCTAAAGGAACAACTGAGAGAAAGGAAAAGCAATACACCCAACTACCTACCAACCCTCCACCCTAATTCTCAACCTCCACACCCTCCTATCGAGGGTCATGTCCATTATCAAACAATTGGATAAGCCCTTAACATGAATATCCATATGATGGCCAGCAAGTTGTCTTGTGAATTAAAGAGCAAATAAGCTATGAGGGTATACAGTTATACCTCGTAGCAGCCATGACAATGTTTTGGAGCTTCTTTTTAGGCTCAAAATGATCAGCACTCAGTACCTGAAAGGATATTAAAATGTAAAAGAATAAGATTACAAGCTTATCAACTACAATACAAACTTAAAATTTTGTTTCCTTGGGGTTATAATTTCATAAGTAAGGATCCATTTGTTCTTAAAAGTTGAATGATTTACCTGGCTCATCATGTAAGGAACATGACTCCAATGGAAAGCGAAGTAACTAAGGATGCATCTCTCAAACTCCTCAACAAGCTTTATAAAAAGCGAATCAGCATCTGGTTCATTAGAAAAGTAGTTGTACATATCTTCTTCACACCCTTCTGATTTTATTATATACTCAGTAGCTAGCTTGCACAGATGGGGACATTGTCTCCTATCTGCAAATCCCATTTGTCTAGCTGCATTCATACATATACATTTCGTTATATGACAATCTCATCTGAAAACTTAAGACCACAAGAGGTTTCATTTTATGTGACAAGTACTAGACTGGGCAAGGAGGTCCAAAAGCACATTTAGAACTTGGGGTCGTTTGGTAGAGTGTATTAGAAGAAAAATGCATGTATTAGCTTTATGTATTATATTAGTTGTACCTGGTTTGGTACACTTTCTTAACCTTGCATTAGTTATACACTCTATTGTGTATTGAAGTGTGTATTACTGATACATGGAAATCCATGATCATAGTAATGCAAGGGGTTTTAATGCTTGCATTTGCATGGTTAAAGATCCAATTGTCCCTCAAAACTTTTTTTACATCTTGTCCATCATATTTGTGGAGCATATCATTATAAATAAAAAAAATTAACGCAAGCATTACAAATATACTCTATTTAGCATTATTCTTATACACCCTACCTAACGACCCGTTATAGTTTTAGACATGCCATGATATTTCTATAGGTATAAAAGCATATCATTAATGATAAAGTGAAAACCTTAAAGTCAAAGATATTCCAAAAATAGAAAGATGTCATTCTTTTGAAATAAATAAAGAAAAGGAGTGGCAAATATAGAATATTGAGTTTTGCGAGCACTGTGTAAAAGCTGAAACTAGCACTACCTTTCTACATTCCCGAGGTAATGGTAAAGTCCATGTACATTCTACCATTCCCACGCATCCTTGTGTAATTTCACTGAATATATTGTTGTTGTGTAAAAACTTAAACTATCACTAAAGGAGAGGTTTAATTACTTAATTATAACTACAGCAATATATGGGATCCTAACAATAACGATAAACAAAAATAAAATATAACAAAATAAAACGGAATGGTACTTTAATTGAATAATTACCTACATAATGGGAAAAAATTTCAAACTTGAGGACCTGTCCAATACGAGAAATTTCAATTCGAGGAATGATTTTCTGGTTTCGAATTTTCTTGAGGCGATAATAGACAGCGGCTGAAAGGATTAAACAAATCCAAGATGTTGAAAAGATCTGTATATAAATAGGCTTTATATTTACACAGTAATACGAAGAAGGATGGAATTCAGAATAACTATTCAAGTGCCATGACGAAGGAGGAGGAGATGACGATGACGATGATGAAGAAGCAGACATATCAATTCCCATGCAAAAAAGGCTCAATTCACAATGCAGAAATGGCTTCACACCTAAACATTTAACCAAAATGACAAATGCAATTGCTTCTTCATCTTTTGATTTTTTGTAATCTGAATACGTGCTAAAATGATCTGATGTAGAGAATAATCAGCTCCATTTCTTTTTATTTATGTATTATCACTTTCTGGGGAAAAAAGTTACTAAATCATATATTATTTTATTTTTTTTACTATATATCTATATCTATCTATACTACCTTAAAAGCATGAACTCCCAAACTTAAATGTTTAATTACTATAATACCCTCAATTAAAAATACTCAATTTATTTATTTATTTATTTATTTAATTATATTATATTAAAAGTAGATACCTTTTCACATCAAAGGGGTGTGGCTTTTCTGAAGGGTTGTGACATTTCCAATGAGTTCCGAATTTTTCGAAGGTTTGTGATTTTTTTCAAAGGGTTGTACCTTTTCCGATAAGTTGTGAATTTTTCTAAGGGTTGTGACTTTTCTGATGAGCAGTGACTTTTTCGAAAGGTTGTAATTTTTCTGCTAAAGTACCTATTCATACTACTATTTTTAGCTATAAATAGAGGGATTTCCTCTGACTTTTAATCTAAATTTTTTAAAGTTTTCTACTCTTCTTCTTAAAAAATCTCAAATGTTATTTGCAACAGTAGATTACATTCAAAATTCAACGACATTCTAGGTACCACATAAAAAAGAGTTGGTGAATAAATTGTAGAATATCATTCATCAATTCACATTCATATTTTCCTCTTGCTATTTTCATCACATACATACTTCAATGTTATTTGTATTATTTTAGAACAATAATAACCTTTTAACTAACCTACATATTTTATTTATTAAAAAAAAAAGTCTTATTTACTACGAATAGTCACAACAATTTCAACCTTCATTTTCTTCGGTCATAAATCACAACCATTCACCTCTTATAAATTCTTGGGAATCTTTTTTCTGCGACAATTTGAGTTCATTTAAAAATTTCATAAATGATTCATTCGCAATCCATTGATATGGTTCACCGAAGTTCTTACCATGAAAATTTAGGTACTGACTTTCGATTAAATAAGAAAAAGAAGAACATAAGAAATGTGCAATAAACTGTGAAATTTGTTTCACACAAATAAACTTCTATATATAGTGCGCGAAAAGTTTCATTTCTTTTTCTCCTTTTATTTCTTCAGTTAATTTCTTTTGTGTTTTCAATCAAGAGGGAATTTAATAATTAGTATTCACATAACGAGTGAATTGTGACGAATACACATTGTGAATTATTTTTCTGATAAAATTCATAGATCAAGTTGTGGTAGAGACAATAATAATAATAATAATAATAATAATAATAATAATAATAATAATAATAATAATAAACAAATACAAAAAAGGCAGATCATCTTCTTTGTTTTTCCATTGTTTATTCTTTTACCCTTAAATAAAGGAGTTTCTTTCATTTTTTTTCTAAAATAGCGGGCATCAACGTAGTCCATTGAATTATTAGTTTTGATGTTAAGTCCACTATTTCAAAAACATATTTTCACTTTTACTTATAATATGATAATATAGACATGATAATAAATGTTTTTTAATAGACATGTAAGTAAAAATGAATGGAGAAAGGAAAGTGTTGGTGACAAGAGATTTCAATCGAATGGAACACTAGAGTGAATATAGCATGAACATATATTTTCGTCTTCCTTCTTCATTGACTATGAATTGTGTTCCATATATTTTACCTTTTTGTATATTTATATTGAGTATAAGAAAAATTAAGTATAAATTTCCTGTTATTTTGTGTTTATCTTAATCTAAGAAAATGTTATGTCACTAGATACACCTCTTGCTAGCTATATAAAATTAGATAAGAAAATAGTGATCGATCATAAAGTGATCTTAAATCAAATTAAAGATTCTATAAATAATACATTAAATTTTATTCATCTATTAGTTTTTTTTATTGAAAAAGTTTAATGTTATATGTCACGATACAACTTCTATAATATACTAGATACTAGATACTAGATACTAGATACTTTCATTAGACAACAACTATATGATATGTATGCGGTAGAAAAAAGGAGAAGACCAAAATTCCACAAAGATAAGGTAGAAACTTAAAGAAATGAAATATTTTTCATCATAGATGATGTTGTTCATATATTAACATTCAATTATGCTACTGCAATATATATATATCTAAAACAAAGAACTGGTCCAGCTAAATATTTGACATATATTATAACAACATTTCACTGTAACATCCTAATTTTCTTTAAAACTAATTTTTGATGTTATATTTTTTTATCTCTATTATATTCTACTTATAACATTGTTGACATTCACTATATAAGTACACTTTTTCGTAAAATTACCTCTCTATGATACCCTTACTCAAATATTAATTGAGTAAAAATATTTTCTAAAAAATATATATTACGTATAAACATAAAATATTGAAATATTTTTGGTAATCGTTATTAATGTCATGCACATACTAAATTTCAAGCATGAATATATAAGAGAAAAATTGTACTTAAATGGTGTCCATCATTTATGGTCATAACATTAAAAGGAAAGGCTATTGGTGACCTTTTTTGTATTGGTACTCTATTATGTTTGTTAAATTTGTTTACAAAATTGAGTCAAGTTAATAATAATACTGCTAAAGAAATGTCACTTTAATTTCTCCCCATATTTAAACCTTGAATGTAATTTGAAATGTTTCAATGATATCTGGTCATTTTGATCTCAAAAGAAAAGTAACTCTATGACAATTTGTATTAATGATTAAAAGCACTTTTTCTATGTTCTTCCAATTATAATCATTTACTAAAACACTTTTATTTTGTAATATTGATTCCATTTTATAACATTGTATACTATATAATACGATACACACGTGCAACACACGTGCCGTGAAACTAGTATATATATATATAAGAAAGTTAAAAAATTTATTACGGTTTTACCCCTACTATAAATTAAAATGTTATAAAACATTTAACTATTTAATTTAAATATTAAATTGTGTCATTTTAATTAAAATGTTAATGACTTTTTTCACTTCCCTAGATTAATTTCTAATCAAAATATCTAATTTAATAATATTTATCATCTTTTGCACTTCCTTAGATTAATTCCTAATCAAAATATCTAATTTAATAATATATATATATATAATAAATCCAAAAATGTCTACATTTCTTTGTCAACTTTTTTTCTTCTCATGACTTTTTCCGTAACTCCTCTCATAAATAATATAATATATGTGGATAAAGTATTATTATTTATGATAAATAAAGAAATTTAATAATTTAAAAGGGGCAAAAAATTGCAAAATGGAGAGGCACACATCATTTGCTTTAAATATTCATATTCAAAACTCATATATAATTACCTATTCATTTTTTTATACTCTTGATATCCACAACTCTCATCTTTTCATGATCATAACCTCTAAATATTTAATCTAAAAGTTTAAGATATCTTTTGATATTCCTTCATTTCTTTCTATATAAATTCAGTTTTTTATTTCATGAAACTCCTAACAAGGTTATCATTTTTATTCTATAGTTAAAAACGATATAACAAAATTAATACGATATTAATGCTTCCTGAAAACGTTTACTGCCATAATTTTATTTTATCTCTTTCACCTTCTCCTTTACTACACGCTTAGGGGAACAAAAACGTTTGGTGAGGATGCAAGAAGGTGTTGTGTAACAATAATTAATTATGGTTAGGTCACATGTGTATAATTCCCTAAATTATTTCACTCAATCAATTTTTCTTTCAAAATGATACGTCTTGAAAAAAATAATCAAAAGTCACTTTCTTAATTCGTTTAGTTACACCTTTTAATTATCTTAATCACAAACTTTCCCCCATCTACAATCATTTTATCCTTCTTGATCTTAATGTAGAAGTTGAAACATATTTGTTTCGATTAATAAGACATTGAAAGGAGACAATCATATAGTTACAGAATATGAAGAGTTTTTATCATTAGATTTTGAAGAATACTATATATATATATATATGCATTACATTAATAATTCTAAATGCTTTTGTCATATGTCTTTTCTTCTATATTCTCAGTAAGTCCAGTTTTTTTATTTAATTTCTATTTTCTATTTTATACATAGATTATTGAAAGTGTTGATATTTACCAGAAAAATATATCTCATAATTTTCTTATTTGTTTTTATTATCTTAAGTTTGTGATAGCTTTATATAAAATTACTTGAGAACAGGAGCCAGATGAGTAGCAAAATACTTATGTTTCGATTGTACTTTTCTTCTCATTGTGTGTGTTTTTTATTACATTCCGATTTAATTAATATTTAAACAGTTTGTAACACTTGATATGGGACTCACGTGCAACGCACGTATCTAAAACTAGTTAATAAACAGATAAGGGACTTTTGTGTTGATTTTATCTATAAAATAATAAAGTGGGAAAAGACCTAAAATATTCACTAATTATTTGAATTGATATAAAATTACCCTCCATCCGTCTTTCGGTTTCTAAATACCCTTGATATCAACCTATTCGCCTTGTGTACTATGCCCTTATTTTTAATAGAGTTTTTGATCAAGAACATCCTTAAAATGTACCATCAACTTAAACTACATCATTAAAATATATTTTTTGGCAAAAAAACATCCTTCAAGTATTTGAAAGTGAACAAATTTCATCATTTTGTTAGATTGTCAAAAAAACTAAGTGATCCTACATAACCATGTGCAGTCCACGTGACAATCAACAAATATTTTCCTACATAATTTCATTACTTGCTATAAAAAGCATATGAAAACAAGAATATCATAATTATTGGACACCATTGCTTGTTGAAACAAAAAATGTTAGGAAGGTGTGAGGATATATAATTTGTTTTTATTTTAATTTACAAAGGGAAAGAAGTTGGAGTTTAGTTATCTTCACCTTTTCAAAAAAATTCAAAGTGAAATTGTAGTTGGATCAATAATTTTTTGAGGTAATTGATATTGAGGTGATCAAAATTCCGATTATGTCTTGCATTCGAGTTTCATTCTCTGTTATTGGAATTCTCCAACAAACTTGTAGCAGATTCAATTTATAATATTTTAAATATTAAATCACATGACAAATAAATAAATAAAAATTGTCAAATTAAAAGATTTTGCATAATGTTAAACTCAATTGCCAAAAAAAATCACAATAATATTTTTGGCGTATCTCAGATTAATCAATATGAAGGAATGACTTGATTTTTGTGGAATCTGTTAGTTTTCTGATAAATTCTAACATAAGGATGAAAATTGTTAATTTTTATATACTTGTAGGATATTTTCTGCCAAAAAGACATTTTAAGAATGTAGTTTAAATTTAGGGTATATTTTTATGGATGATTTTGGTCAAAAACTTTAACAACCCAAATTTTAACCCCCATTACCATCTTCATTTATAATATGTCAGTTATCTATTGGTCACCCTAGCTATAATTAAATTAAACTAAATAAATCCCCACCCATTATACGGGTCCTCTCCTCCACTATTTGACTCACCCGTAGAAATATTCATTCCATTTAACTCAAATAAACACTTAGTTCCCCAACTTCACATTTCATCTTCTTCCTCTTCTTCCCCTAAGCAACTTCCATTGAAGAAATGATCTTAAAAAGTCATTGACGAAACTTGCCTAGAAATTTTTGAATCTAGGTGTTAAAATTAGTTGAGTGATATGATTTTTAAAACTGCTAGAAAAATTAACTATTTAATTGAAACTTAGAACCTGAAGAAAGAAATTAAGAACTCTATGAAAGCCATTAATGAAGCTTGAGAAGCTTCAAGTTCAAAGATGACCCAAAATTTAGTTGTATCTGCATTATGGATTTTCTATTTGGATATCGACTTATGGATTGACGTTTTAATTAAGTAGGTTTGATTTAATTTAGAGTGTTACAGTGAATCAAGGTATGCAAAATGGTGGTCAAAATAATTTGGTTTAGTCTTAATGCGGCTGACTAAGATTACATTAATCAAGGGAAAATCTAGGATAGAGTGGTTAGTAAAAATGGACCTAGGTTCATCTTTAAAGCCAAGTAAACTCTAGAATCATGCCTTGAAATACATTTTGAGGCAAGCTCTAGACAATATGTTGATAAACACACAACTATGTCCCATATTTTAGGGCATAGGCGATTGTATACAAAATAATTACTCAACTTATCAGGTTGGGGTCGAACCACAAGGATTAATATACTGGACTCTTCTTCTATTGATTTCACTATTCAAACAAATTAGCAAAATGGGTTCTCAACAAATAAGATCTAACCAAGTTTGAAAAAAGTCTTGGGGTGTGTGCATATCAATTGGGGTTTTGATTGATACATAGATAGCATTTGATCCAGGCTACAACTCTATATTCTCCAATCAAGCGTATATCCCTTGGATTCTTCCGGACTCTAAGACCCTTTCAAATAGAAAAACCAAACATTTCTTGAGTAGATAGACTATTCCTAGCTCATATCAGTAAAAATGAAACCACTCGGATTATCCCATCCTTGTCTCAAAAGATAGAGTAATTTCATCAAGACTTCACTATTGAGTCTTACCCAATTCTATTGAGCTTTCCCAAGTCAAAATTGTGTTAGAGAGATCAACCAATGTTTGCAACCACTGATTTTAGATTAAAACTTCTAGATAATAGTAGATTCATGCAATACAATCAATATTAGAGCCGATTATTCAATATCCATTTGGAGTTTTACACCCTCATCTAGATAAGGCGTACACCCTAGATGTAACATGGCGTATAGGACTCCGAGAGGCCCCATACGAGCCACTTAGCATTCATAACATCGAAAATAGAACACAAGAAGTAAAGACAACATTTTATGTCCAAAATTTTATAAAGGAAAGCGGAAGTCTAAAACACTTTGTCTCAATAGCCATTTTATACAATAGAATGAGATTAGGCCTAGCCCATACATCATGTTCAACACTGAAAATAAGAAGGAAACTAGGAACAATGAAAATTTGTCCTCGAAGCATGATGACTCACCAAGCTCGGAAATCAACCAAGTCTACCTCTAGCCACGAAACGGAGAACCCTGAATATCGAACCCTACATTTGGGGAAATGTAGGCAAGAGTATGCGTTAGTACAAAATAATGTACCAAGTATGATAGTCATGCATAGAAGATTTAAATCATGCTAAAACGGGACATTTCATGACATGCAATTGACCAAGCTAAAGCATGATATAAGAAGTTTAGAAAACATAAGTCATAAAACATGGTCAATGCAATCTAACATCTTTAAAACCTTTGAATACATATGAGATACTTCCTGAAGTAACCTTAGTTCATTATTAATGTGGGAACTAGTTATTTTCTTTAACTTGTTCTTATTATCCATAGAAGGGCGCGTCATCTTGACAATCCAAGCTATCCATGGAAAGGTATCATTCAATAACCAATCCAAGCTAAGTCATAAGACATCCATGGAAAGGTACAATTAGGTATCCAATCCAAGCTATCCATGGAAATGTACAATTAAGTATCCAATTCAAGCTATCCATGGAAAGGTACAATTTTGTATCTAATCCAAGCTATCCATGGAAAGGTACAATGAAGTATGCAATCCAAGCTATCCATAGAAAGGTACAATTAAGTATCCAATCCAAGCTATACATGCAGAGGTACAATTAAGTATCCAATCCAAGCTATGTTTCATTAGCATAGGTATATATATTTGATTCAATTAGGTGAGAAGACCTTTCACAATCATACATCCACATGTTCATGAGAAACTCCTTTCAACAACACAACAACAACATCATCATTGATACTTTACTCTCAAGCATCATTAAAACATTGACATAGATTTCATAAAAACATGCATAATCTCATAATTCACCTTTCAAGGTTCAAAACCTACTTTCAATCACCACATCTAGAGAACAGGGATTAGATATGGATTTCATCATAAACTCATGCTATTCCATCACTTCTTGATTTCATAAAACTCCTCTTTCATAAGCAAAGACCCACATAATATCATCATAATCGAAAAAATATGGGATTTACATGGGTTCATGGGGAAATCATCATAAAATCATAGTATTTCATCAATTCATCCATAAGAGATCATAATTCAATTATTTAAATCAATAATGAAGAGAACCCATGGCAATTGAAGAAAACCCTAACTTAATTGGGAGAGAGAATTATTTAAAGGGAAGAACTTAATCTTCTTTTGAGAATTTGAGAGAATGATTTGGGTTTGGGTGATTTGGGGTTTAAAATCATTATATAGGCTTTGGTTAGAAGGAAAAATGACGTAGTATTGAGTTAAAACAATTGGGAAAAAACCTAATAACCCCTAACTTAAAAACTATCGAATTCCATCTACTACGGGACTGACTGTAACGACCCGAACCTTCGTTACGTATGAAGGGAAAAATGTCGTGAGTAACTAGATCCCACTGTCCCGCCAGAGCGGGATAATACCGCTACGGCGCGGGTGCCCCACTGGGATGGGAGCGCCAGAGCGGGATGGTCGGAGGGTAGAACTTAATGATGCAAAGTCTTATTTCCTCATTTATCCCTAAGTGCCAAAAAGAGGCGTGGGTCACCCCAGAAACCCTCAAAAGGTTGCTCTAGGCTTGGGAAGGAAAGAGAAATAGATTTCTAGCGCAAGGTTGATGGCAACTCACTGATTGCCGGCCAAAATCCACCGTCTCGTTGTCCAGAAGCCAGGATTGGAGCTACAATCCCTCTTCAGCTGTTGGCGCCCAGGTAGGCTAGGTTTACTTACTTGAGTAGTCGTAAATTTGTGCTCAATGCGTAATACATTACTAATTGACGGTAGAATTCATGATTAGGCCTTTGGGCACATGAAAAGGGACGGTTGTACATGTACTCCTACTTTTGAATATGATGTGTACCGTAGGGGGGAAGCCTCGTCCTGTGAATTAGGGGTAGGTGATAGTTCGACTTCCCGTTTGTGTTATATATGCTTGTTAATTGCTCCATTGTATGCATGCATGTATGTGAATAGAGAAACATAAATCGAACCTAATGATATGACTAAGTATGTACAATTACATGTCATGAACCTGTTACTTGATTGTGTGACTGTGAACTATTCATTATGTGTGTGATTATGGCTGTGATTGTGCTGACTAGACCGAGTGTCATGTTCCTACATATATATTGGATTGGGTGTCACGTTCCGACACATATATCAGATCGGGTGTCACGTTCCGACACGTACATATTAGATTGGGTTTCACGTTTCGACACACTAACAATGTGGATGTGGGTTCCATCAGAGGACCATTTGTGACTACTACATTCATATCTACCTGTCATTGATTTTGGGGAATTGTATATTGCCCCTAAAATGATGACTGATTATGCATCTCGGTATATGAGCTTTTACTGTGTTATGGTTACCTGCTTATATCTTGTTTACTGGAATTAACTGTGAATGATCATGCCCAATCTGCATGTTGTCTGATAAATGGAGGCCAAGGGTCCAGGTGTTACTATCGGCTATTTTTAGAGAGGTTGTCTCTGTTCTTAAAAAATTAGAAGTGGGGTAGTGTTCATGATGCAAAAATCCAAGGGGATTCGTATTCAAAATGGTTAGCAAGCCTTAATAGAGTATACTATGTTGTTAAGGGCTGAATTGTGATGCAGAAGAAGCGAGGGCATGTCGTGAGTGGTCGACCGATTTGGTAGTGGTTGTATTCGGGAACACCTCTATGAGATAGAATGGTTAAGCTATGATTAAGAACAGAGTGAGCAGGGTGATAGAGTAGGGGTTAGAGTCAAGTGTACTAGTAAGTTTAAGGCATATATGAATGGTAAAGGTATGAGGATAAAGGTTGAGGGGTGTACTTCCTTATTGCATGTTTCCTGCTAGTTGACTTCTTTATATAATATGGTGGGCATCGAGTTGATCGATGATGCCTACCAGTACGTGTTGTTTGTACTAATACTAATCTTGCTATGCCATTTGGCATAACCTGGTTGCAGGGTCAGTGATGTTTCATAGGTGAAGACGAAGACAATCTCCAACAACTTCTACTCTTCCTTTCCTGTAGTGGGAGTTGTATCATTAGTTACTGTATTTTATACCATGTAATCTTAGAACTTCTTGTACCTATTTAGACTAGATCCCTGGAGGCGTTATTTATTTTACAAACTTAATTAGGATTGCTTAAACTCCTTATTATGTAGAAATTCTCTCTAGCTTTCTTAATCTTCCGCATTTTTTAACCGTTTGGGGATCAAGGGTCCTCCAACTTAGGTGTTAGAGTAGGTTCCCGCACGGCCCAGTGGGCTGGGTCATGACAAATTGGTATCAGAGCCGAGGTTGCCGATCTCCCAGTACAAGAGCAAATGTGGAATAGACTCATGTGGATTGGTGTGTTGACGTCCACATCTAATATTCATGAAGCTATGAAGCATTTTAGGAAGTTGTTCAATTTCTTATCTCCTTCCGTGCAGGTTGTCGCTTGTGGTATAGGTTGAGTCCAATTGGTATCTTCATATTCCAATTGGTATCTCAACAAAGGGAACTGAATGTCATAGTCGCGGCTGAAGGGACACAAGCTAAAGTGGAACCGAGAAAGTTCCAATTGGTATCTGGCCTTAGAAGCTTTATAAATGCAAGGAGGATCAGCTAATGGTCACCCATGAAGCGAATTAAGATAATAATTTTTACTTGCCTGTGTGATGTAGCTTGAAATTTTGATTATGTGCATGGTATTATTTGAATAAATGTTGGTGTGTGAAGTGACTTGCTTGAATGCTATGATGTGATTATGCGCACAGTGTTGCTTGTCTAGATTTCGCAGTGTGCAGTGTACTTGTCTAAATGTTTGAAATTATTTGAGTTATGATTGCTTGGGTTTTCATGAACTTGTTGTCAGAGAGAGAGTCATCACTTGGTTATGTGCAAAGGTCTAGAGATAAACTACGATGTGATTCGTAAACGAATTCTTGACGTGTGACATGATATACTTATGAAAGGGAATGCAATTGTTAGTTGTGCATGGACTTAGCATTGATAAAGAGGGTAAGGGAAAAGAACGCGTTTTGACTATAGGGAAACTCCGGTTTTTAGGGCAGTCGGGATTGGTCGGGAACCATGTAAGAAAAGGGCTATTATTGCATAATAGTGGAATTTGTTGTTATGAAAGGTTCCATTGACATGTTTTGCAACCGATTATAAACCGTGTGATTAATAGGCATATTCTTAGGATGTGCATGCTTGTTGTGTTAAATTAGTGGGAAAAGGTTCTGGTGTATACCGTTGGGTTGACCTCGGGGTGGACAATGCCTATCTTAGCTAAGCGGGCTATCCTAAATGCTTAATTATGGCCCTGGGAGTCAATGAAAAATTCTAGAAATAGGGAGAACCCCCAGGAAGTGTTTTCTTGGAAACTGACCCCGTTAGGGCCACTAGGGCGGGATCATCCCGTCGGGGCAGGATCACCAAAGCGGGAAGTCTCTCTCCAGAGTGGGACAGGGAGAAACAGAATCTCAGCCCTATATCCCCTATTTTTCCCTTGGCTCGCCTATGGACTCCGAATCGTGCATGGGCTAATTTCCGCTATCCAATCAGTACTCCGCAATAGAACAGTGAGTTATAATCACCTAGCATTTAAGTACGGCTATGAAAGTAGAAAAACGAGCATCCATGTGCTTACAAAAACTTAAGGAAAAGCAAAAAGAGAAGTAAAAATATTATTTGTTACATGCCTAAGTAGGGAAAACCCAAATCAAGGTCTATGGGGAGAGGGAGTGTTATCATCTAAATATAAGTCCTTCGGGGCTACCTCGCCAGTCCACGCCTCGCTCAACCAGGAGAGCTATTGAAAGTCCTCCGACTCGAGCCTGGGGAGCTCCCGCTGGAGGCGACGCAAAAGAAAATGACCTTAATGGCCTTCCACATTCGGCCCATCAGACGGACCCTCTCTAGATTCTTCTTCTTCTCCCATCGCAGCTAGCGGTGGAGCATCTCAACCTTAAAGGTAGTGGAGGGTGGAACTGGAGTCGAGTGCTAGCATATGAGCCTCTCAATCTCCTCCAGAAAGCAACCAGGTCCTTCTCCACACGAGTGCCTGATAGTGGGGGCTGAGACTAGGTAGGAGGGTAGTCGTCGGACTCATCTTCATCCTCTCCCTCGTCGTTCGCCTCAACTGCTGCTCTACTACTAGTGGCCCCATCCGCCTTTCTTTTCTTTCTTCTTGGGGTGGAGGGCTGCCTAATCAAAAGAGGATGAAAAGGGGGACCCATAAGAAGTACCTCATCAGTGTCCAAGAGTGGCACCCCCGTCCGCCTGTTCATCGTCGTCACTAATTAGGTAGGAAGAATACCTTATTGTTTCCTCTGTAGAACATTTTCCACTCGGACACGATCTGTGCCCCCACATTCAGCCCAATCCCCTGCACATCACAAGCCACCACTAGAGCCCAAGGGAAGGTCACGTATGTGTGGTTTCCCGATGGGCGGATCCTCTTAGATACCAGGTGCAGCCATCAATAGGCATCCGGTGACCAGTGAGTATTGGTGATGCCCTCTGTAGTAGCTCAGTGAACTCCATCCCGGCGCGTAGCCTTGACCAGTGTGTCCCGCAGCCAACCTAAATCCATCTCCCTCAGTCTGGTTTGGTACTCTGAGTTGGAGACCTCCGGCACCTCGAGCACCGCATTGACGAACTGAGTGCTCAGAGGGATGTCGACTCCTCATATGCAGATGGTAGGGTGAGGATCGTCCCAACTGACAGTATGGAGTAAGGCATAGAACTCTCTCACCCAGCTTGAATGCGCGGTGGAAAAAGTCTATGTCACCGGACCCCAACCAAACTCCATCAGCCAGGCATGGAAGGTGGGTGCTTTCTCCGCTAAGCCCACCAGGTAGAAACCCCTCTCGCACAAAAAATTGGTGTTCTGGTAATTGATGAGTCCACGATTTGGACTCATTTAGGGCTTTATTTGGATAGATTTAGTGTCCTCAAATGCTTATTTTGTGCCAATAACTGATGTAAAATCCTTGTTTTCCAGGTATTTGGATTTAGGATCAAAGCATGGACACTAAGGAGCAAAAAGGAATAAGGCAGCTAAAACAACAAAGAAAAGAAGGCCTGATGATCGCTTAATCCATTGGGCGAGTCGCCGAGTGGCCATTATCTCGCCTAATGTTCCAGTGTGCAAAACCCTGAAGGAGAAAATCAAGTCGGCAAGAGAAAGGAGCAGTAAGCATGTCGCCGAACGGTTCCGCGATGCAGTGTTAGATCGCCCAAAGTTACAAAACTTGAGGATGCTAAAGGCTAAAGAAAAAGGCGATGGAACTAACCAATGGGTGGATCACCGAGTTGATCGGCAATCCCAACTTACTACGTTGATTGGTCCTTCACAACATATTTTTGGCGACTATAAATACAATTTCAAACCTTATTTTTAGTATCTATCTTTGACATAAGGAGTTTTTTAGAATAATAGATCAGTTTTCATAATATAGAACTCTGAGTTTGGAGACAATATTTTCCTTAGCTTTGAAGAATTGAAGTTTTCCATTTTTGAGAAATTGGAAGTGGGTCTTTGAGATTCTTCAATCTAGACCTTTGTAAAGACAAAATTAATCTTACCAAGTTGATGGAAACACAATATGGTAATGATTTCTATTTTTTTTATGATGTCTTGCTAAAACCCCAATTTGTGGGGTGTGGTTATGTGATTATGGGTTGATTTAGCTTATGGGTATTGTTAATTGATAGTTTAAATGATGTTTAAAAGTGATTTCAATCAGCAATTGTGGTTTAATTTAAAGGGTTGTAGTTGCAAATGTAATTCTACCTTCGTGTTTTTTGCTTGCTCGAGAGAGAGGTTTTAAAACCAAGATTAGTGATTTGATGGTCTGTGGGTATTGGGTTGTCATGGGTTTAGATCGAGAGAGTGAATCCTAAACCCTATTCCACACATTCAGCTCGAAAGAGTGAATGGACTAAAGCGTATGTTGTTCTTAATTGCTGCTTGTTGGTATTTGAGAGAAACCAACTTGATTCGAGGTAAATTGTTCGAGAGAAAGTTTATCCCCACTAAAGTCTAGATTATTCACTGATTTACAGATATTTACTATCAGTTATAATTACCCATTTGTCTACCTTAGCCTATAATCCAATCACATCCCAAGAACCCGTCTCTTTACTTATTAATTCGTGTTATTTATTGTTGTTGTAGTTGATAATTATAATCAAAAGCCCCCTGTTATTTGACACTTGTGTCACCCCTTAACTTGAATTAGGTTTTTATTCGTAAATGTCGATTCCTATGATTGACGTGAACATATTTGTACTTTGCTCTTGATTCTCAAACACGTACCACTCCCTATGGGATTCGACCCCAACTCATTTAGTTGGGTTATTATACTGAATAGTAATTGTTTACACTTAGAATTGGATTAAGTGTCCTGATACGTGAAATCAAAATGACGTTGTTGCCGGGGAGTGGTGTTGGTTGAGAATATTAAGTTAAGTTGAATTGTGTTCTTGTTAGTTGTAATTGAATCTACTTACTTTTAGTTTTGGTTTTTGTGTTGCTTGTTTAGAACAGAATAAAAGAGCATGTTTTGTAGCAATGGTGACCAAATGGACCTCTCTCATTTGAGAATGATGATTCTTAGGGATAACATCCTAAGTTTCAGGCAAATAGAGGATGAGTCAATCCATGAGCTGTGGCTGAGATTTAAGTCACTATTGTTGCAGTGCCCAGCTCATGGAATTTCATATAAAATGCTATTGGACTGCTTCTATAGAGGTCTTGGTCTAGAAAATAGATGAGTGGTTGACCAAATGTCTCCAGTGGGTCTCTCACGACTACCCTAGGCGATAGCAGCCCAGCTCCTTGATTACATGGCCAAGACCAACAAGGAGACTGAGAAGGATGAGATCTTGGCCACACTATTAACTCAGCTAGATCTAGTGGCCAAAAAGATCTTGGAATTGGAAGCACCAGACAAAAAGAAAAATCGATACATTCCCCATCACGAGCGTATCAAGCCCAAGGTGTACGAGGGTGGACAAATAAAATAGATACTCTCTCTCATTCTTCACAAAGTCGAAGATCATGACAAAGTGTTGAATGAGATAAAAGAGAATGTCTCACTGCTGAATAAGATGACTACTTCCCATTCCATAAATGTTCAGCTGCTGGAGACCCAAATGCGTCATGTGTTGTCTCGTCTCTACCCCACAAATCAAGATTGAGTGGGGAAGTCATGCCACAACATTAACTAAGCCCCTTCTTGGGAGGCAACCCAAGGTTTTATCACTTTATTTTTGTTTTATAAATATCGTGTATTGATTGTGCAGGTAAAAGTGTCGATTATGTATGAAAAGTGTAAGTTGACGAGCCAAAAGTCCAGTTGGTGACTCTTCGAAGAGGTCGGCGATCACAACTTGGACCACTGTTGGACTCAAGACACTTTTAAATTGGAGTCTGTAAAACTCGGCGAGCCCAGGAGCAACTTGGCGAATCGCCGACCAGGTCGGCGATCATGACCTAGTCCACCGTTTGGACCCCAACATTAACTGGAGGTCCTGCAAAACTCAGCGAGGTAAGTGCCCACTCAGCGCGTCGCCGAGTGGGTCGGCGAGCAATACTAATGTTGCCGAATAGGTGAGAACTGGACGGTTTTTAAAGGCCACAGTTTTAAACTTTCAAACTCTTTCACTTTCCCTCACTTTTGAACTTTGCAAACTCACACCCGCACAATATTTTCCATATTTCTTGCATATTTATTGTATTTTCATCATCGGATTTGTGTTTGGAGTTGGATTTCTTTGCCGTCTAGCATTTCAAAGTATTCATTCGGCATTTAAGGTTGGTTTTCCGAATCCCAAATTCATTTTTAGCAATTTGTACTCATTTACAATGATTTGATCTTAGTGATGTGTGCTGGGACTCTTTGATCGTAATTGTATTTGTGTGTGCCTGTGTTAATTTGAATATCATGCATGTAATGCTTATATTGTTGAATTCTCGAGATTTTCGTGCTTGAAATTGATTAAAATTGTAGGGTTGTGCTTGCATGTTGTTGGGTCTAGTCGGGTGAAATCTAGGTAGCCCGCATTTGTGCCAAATGACGTATTTTGCCCAATTATGGAGCGGTTTACGTCATTCTTAAGGGCAAAAGTTGTCAAATGGCCAAATTTGGCCAAACCGGGAGAAGTCTGAGTATACCGGAGGCATGGGTGTAATGGGTCTTAGTTTAATTTGATGAGCGCTTGTTTTTATTGTTTTCGGGGGTTGCGGGGTTGAAAGTAGGCACATTGAGTCGTTTAGCGAGTTGGGTCGAGCTAGCCAAACCACTCGACGGTTCGCCGAAGTTCCCCATATCGCCTTTAATTTTGTGCTAAATGTGAAGTTTGGTTCTGTAACTTTCGGCGAGAAGCCTAAAGTCGCCGAATGCACTCGGCGACTCACCGAAAGTCCTTCTTGATTGCCCTTTGTATGCGTCTCTATCCCTTTTAGCACGATAACTTTCTGCGGGCTAATCATTGCTCACTCAATTCTATCGGTGATTCACTGAATGTTGTCAGCGATTCACCGAAAGGCCTTTCCCATTGCCGACATGCCAAATTTTATGAGATTTTTTAGCCAATCCTTTTGGCAAGTTCGATCTAGCTCTACAAAGAGATTTGGTGACTCGCCGACCGGTTCAAAGAGTTTTTCTGCAACTTTTTTTTTTGTGCTTTTGCCCAAATTATTCCTACCTTTTGATGATGTTTTGCAGATATGGCAAGGACAAATCTTAACATGTCGCCCCAAAAAATAGCACGAGGAATTACTATGAATGAAGGAGGAGCCAACCCTCCATAAAGGGGAAGAACGGAGCCTCCAAATGGAGGCAACGGAAAAGGGAAAAGGCCCATATCTCCATACCGCATTCTCTGAGCTAGAGGACGACCAACCCTTACAATCCCGGCAGGCTGAGATCTGTGCTAGATCTCGCCCTAACTCAGCTAGAGTCCTTTCAGATTCCACCCCAGCAGATTCAGCGCCAGCTCCAGTACCTCCTGTGGCTCCAGTGACTCCAGTAGTTCCTCCTTCTCGGCTACTTATATACTGAAAGTTGATGGGTTGCGAACGATTCTTGAGGAGAAGTTACTTTCGACAAAAGGCCTAGACGGTAGATACTCTAGGGTGAGGGAGACACTACAGTACCATCATTGTGAGCAGTTCACCAGACCCCAAGGCCCCTACATTCCTACATGGGTCCGGGAGTTCTACTCTGCATATTGTGACCTGGTTCCTAAAAGCAAGAAAAAGGCCAGTGAGTTCAGACCAGTGGGGTTCATTATGGTACGGGGGACAGTAGTGCATTGTAGTCATGATCACATCAACGTGGTACTTGACAAGGGGTCATACTTTGACTACCCCAACCTGGCTACCACTACAACATCATTAGATGAGCTTAAGGGTTGGCAGGTGCCCCTCATCTCAGACACCACCCCGAGGTGAATAGAGGTAGAAGTCCCGATCGAGAAGAGGGACTTGAGTGTATAGCTTCACGTTATTGGTTTGGATTCATCAGCAACTCTTTTATGCCCTTCCAAAATGAGTCTATTCTCTGTCATCCTAAGGTGGCATGCCTTGGGTCAATTATTTCTAAGAAGAGCATTGACATGGGGCTTATTATTGAGTAGGAGATGGCAATGAGGGCCAAGCATAGGTAGACTTCCCTACCATTCCCGGTCTTGATCACGGAGTTATGTCGGCATGCTGGATTACCCCGGGATGTAACTAGAGATATGGAGGTCACTCCCTCCTCCCCCATAGATATCAGGCGTATAGAGGCTGAATACACTTGAGATGAGGCTAAAAGGATGAGAGCGACTCCGATAAATACATCTTCGGAGGTGAATATCGATTATATACCTGCAGAGGCACCTTTGCCTACTCCAGCCCCCGGGCCTTAAGGTATATCTGCTTCGACTTCTTCTTCTTTACAGGCTCCGAGTGCCTCTACCTCTGCCCAGCCCGCCAGGATCACTCAGGCTATGATCCTGAACATAGGGCACCTAGCCCAGATGTGAGGGCGACCCGCTTAGAGAGATCTATCCCATGGATGATCGAGAGTGTCATCCTTGCTGCACTTACCCCTCTCTGGACTTCCATTAACACTCTCACTGAGAGAGTTGAGGCTTGTGAGAGAAGACAGTGGGAGACCTCCGAGGTTACGACTTTGAAAGCCGAAGTTGCGAATCTGAGGAAGGACGTGGACTATCTAAAGTCTACTGACTTCACTTCACTACTGGAGGCCGTTGATGTCCCAGAGATTTCTGAGATCCCTCCGGCTACTACCGGAGATGTATATAGGGATGGCACAACAACTGATGAGTCGGAGGCAGAGACCGACGAGGAGGAGATTGATGTGAGAGAGAAGAGTATAAATGGAGACCTGCCAGATCTGGAGGAGACCATTATACAGTCGGTGATTCAGACATCGCTGACAGAGACGTCCAGGGCAGGCCTTAGTGGAGGTGGTATTACTTCTAAGGTGACTCCGGGTATTAATGCCCAAGTTCAGAGCACTACACCAGGAACTGATGCCCTGACAGACGGAGAGACTGCTTAGACAGGATCCTTTTTTACCTCCCTCTTTGTCTTATTTTTATTTGACTTTTGGATACTTTATTGCTTGCATTTGAGGACAAATAGCTTTTGTTTGTCGTGGGGTGAGGCCCATCTTTTGATTTTTCTGTCTATATGTTTGGGTTTTTAAGCTATAAATTGTGTTGATACTCTATTTTGTGGATGTTTCAGCTTGTGGCTCCTTGTTTTAAATTGTAAGTGATTTTTGGACCCTTCCGAAAAAATTTGTGTGCTACCTCTTGTTTGTGTTTGAATGTGGTTGTTCTCTTGCAAATTTGAGTATCGGACTTGATCAATACCAATGACTTGAATAGTGCTCATAATCGAACAAAAATGAATGTGCGGCTACGATAAGGCCAAATGAAGTTGCATAGGCAATATGTGAACTTTTTGCATCTCGTTGTGACTAGCTAATTATCAAATTGAGTCTCTTGTGATGAACATTGCACACAAGCGAAAGTGTGGAGTCTTGTTTGACATTGGTGTCAATGCCTTGTATGATGAGCTTACCGTGAACCATGTGCAATGACACCTAGAATTTACCCCGTTGGTCCAGTTGACTAAGTGATGCAATATCTTGATATGATTTTAGGCAATTTTAGAGAGTGTGAAACAATTTGACATTATACCGCTTTTTGTGGCCTACCTTGTGAGTGTGTGAACTTCGCTTGAACACCTTTTGAGCCTTACCCTTTTCTTGGAAGAAACTTGATGAAATTGTGACCTTTCTTGATCTATTACCCTTAATCCTCATAATTTGTGTTTTGTGTGAATAGCCAACTTAGGCCAAAAGCCTAAGTTGGGGGATGTGGTGAAAAGAGAAGGTAAATCAAGAAGTGCAAAGAAGTCCCGTTTGACCCATGGTTTTGAGAAAGATGGAACCCCTCCATACAAAAAAAAGAAAAAAATGAAAAAGAAATAGAATGAAAAAGTTGTGGAATAAAGTTGTGAAAATGCAAAAAGAAATGGGGTGTCCAACAGTCCATGGAAAGTGAAGTGAATAATGGGGTGACTTTTGAGCATAAATGAGAATGATGAGGAGAAGGAAAGGAAGTGTTGTTCATACCACATTTCATAAGGATAGAAATCACTGAGCCTAAATGACCATACATTTACACTCAACACCGTTACAAGCCTTGAAAATACCTTTTTTATCTTGAGGGAGCTGAAACAATGGTTGGTTGGAAAATAAAGGCAAACCTATGGGTGAAATCATGCATTGTGTTCATCTTTGTGAGTGTGAGTGTTGATAGTGATTCCGGAGCTATAAATTATTGAACCATTGTGTGTGAATATATAATCATTCTTTGTGTGAGGGCATTTGAGTACCTTTGTTGAGCTTGAACTTGCATTTGAAGCAGGTATTGTGAGCTTGAGAATCTTTGGTAATGGTGAGTCACCACTTGAATCTTTGAGTGCATAATTGATCCTTGCATGAGTAAGTTGAGTCTTTTTGTGTGCATTCATGATTGAGTCTTGTGTAGCACTGTTTGAGACATCCTTTTTGAACTGCTGAACCTGAGTTTTACTTAAGGACAAGCAAAAGTTTAAGTTAGGGGTGTTGATGAGTCCACGATTTGGACACATTAAGGGCTTTAGTTAGATAGATTTAGTGTCCTCAAATGCTTATTTTTTGCCAATAACTGATGTAAAATCCTTGTTTTTCCAGGTATTTGGATTTAGGAACAAAGCATGGACACTAAGAAGCAAAAAGGAACAAGGCAGCTGAAAGAACGAAGAAAATAAGGCCTGATGATCGCCTAATCCATTGGGCGAGTCGCCGAGTGGCCATTATCTCGCCTAAAGTTCCAGTGTGCAAAGCCCTCACGGAGAAAATCAAGTCGGCGAGAGAAAGGGGCAGTCGGCGTGTCACCGAACGGTTCTGCGATGCAGTGTTAGATCGCCCAAAGTTACATAAATTTAAGATGCTGAAGACTAAAGCACAAAAGGTGATGGAACTGACCAAAGGGCTGATCGCCGAGTTAATCGGCGATCCTGACTTACTGCGCCAATTGGTCCTTCGCAGCATATTTTTGGCGACTATAAATATAATTTCAAACCTTATATTTAGTATCTATCTTTGACATAATGAGTTTTTGAGAATAATATATCAGTTTTCATAATATAGAACTCTGAGTTTGGAGACAATATTTTCCTTAGCTTTGAAGAATTGAAGTTTTCCATTTTTGAGAAATTGGAAGTGGGTCTTTGAGATTCTTCAATCTAGACCTTTGTAAAGACGAAATTAATCTTACCCAGTTGATGGAAACACAATTTGGTAACTATTTCTATCTTTTTATGTTGTCTAGCTAAAACCCCAATTCTTAAGGTGTGATTATGTGTTTATGGGTTGATTTAGCTTATGGGTATTATTAATTGATAGTTTAAATGATGTTTAAAAGTGATTTCAATCTGCAATTATGGTTTAATTTAAAGGGTTGTAGTTGCAAATGCAATTCTACCTTCGTGTTTTTGACTTGCTTGAGAGAGAGGTTTTAAAACCAAGATTACTGATTTGATGGTCTGTAGGTATTGGGTTGTCATGGGTTCAGCTCGAGAGAGTGAATCCTAAACCCTTTTCCACACATATACCTCGAGAGAGTGAATGGACTAAAGCGTAGGCTGTTCTTAATTGTTGCTTGTTGGTGTTCGAGAGAAACCAACTCGATTCGGGGTAAATTGTTCGAGAGAAAGTTTATCCCCACTAAACTCTAGCTTATTCACTGATTTACAGCTATTTACTATCAGTTACAATTACCCATTTGTCTACCTTAGCCTATAATCCAATCACATCCCAAGAACTCGTCTCTTTACTTGTTAATTCGTGTTATTTGCTGCTGTTGTAGTTGATAATTACAATCAAAAACCCCAATTATTTGACACTTGTGTCACCCCTTAACTTGAATTATGTTTTTATTCGTAAATGTCTATTCATATTATTGACTTGAACATATTCGTACTTTGCTCTTGATTCTCAAACACGTACCACTCCCTGTGGTATTCGACCCCAACTCATTTAGTTGGGGTATTATATTGACTAGCGATTGTTGACACTTAGAATTGGATGAAGTGTCCTAATACGTGAAATCACTAATCATGGTGCCTTTCCCAACTTGCAGCATCGGGGAACAAACAAAGGGCAAGTTTTATTCATAGATTCCAGCCATGGTTAGACACCCTACAAAATTCATGAAATGTGCACGTTAGAACTTTGTGGAATTAGTCCATCCCTAACTAAGGAAAGGAATAATTTCTATTTGAAGTGGCAAGGGGCCAGCATTTCATAGGATACCGCTACAACGGGATGGAGACTGCGAGAGAGGCCTTCATCTAGGTCGAACTTCAGGGCGCGATCATGGCGCCCCTTCGCCCCAAAACTTCATTTTTAGAAAAACATTCACCAGATAAGTGTTTCTAGAGTACCCTAGTACCTAAATATGCGAAGACCCTAGCATTTCACCTCCTAGATGGTGCCAGAATTCAAGTTTTCCACCAAGAACACTATTCAACTTCCCCCCACCCATTTTGGAACCGTTTCGGCCATATTATCTCAAAATCCTTACGCTGAAAACATTGTGGAGACATTGTGAATGTAAGGGAAGTGTCCATGCTATGTTGTTCTTATCAAATCAAGCAACCCATGTGAAAATTTTGAAAACTACCCCAAGTCCGTTCTACCCAACTGATTCTTTTCATCCAATCGTTGTTAAGCAAGTATTGAAGTAATTAAAGTAGGGAGAAAGAGCATTACCTTAAGATTGACGTTCAGAGTGAAGCAATCAAGAGAGTTTTTGGAGTTTTGGGGTGGGTATAGTAGGAAATAGGGAAACAATTCCCCTTTCCCCTTCTAAACTGGTGCCGACCTTCCACCACGGTGGGATGGTCCCGCCACAGCGGGAGCCAGCTGCTCTGGCGGGGTCAAGCCAGGCAAATTGGCGCGTCTCTCTTCCTCTATGTGTTGCCTCATTTCCCTTGACGATTCCCTGGGTAAATCCTTTCGTGCCTAAACCTTGGGAACCGCTGTCTTTCATTGTCCCATGACGAGCCGAAACATTAGTTTCAAAGTACTCCAAATTGGCTCATTCTTACTCCTCCCTTAATCGTTCAAGGACGAATGAGGGGTAAATTGGTATCTATTGTAATGACCTGAAACGTCGTTACTTATGAAATGCAAAATGATGTAAGTAACTGGACCCCACTGTCCCGCCAGAGTGGGATGATGCCACTATGATGGCGGCGCCCTAGCGGGATGGTCGGAGGGCAGAACTTAATGACACAAAGTCTTATTTCCTCATTTTTCCCTAAGTGCTAAAAAAAGGCGAGGGTCATCCCAGAAATCCTCAAAAGGCTGCTCTAGGCTTGGTAAGGAAGGAGAAATAGATTTCAAGCCAAGGTTGACGACAGCTCGCTAATTCCCGGCCAAAATCCACCGTCTCGTTGTTCGGAAGACAGGATTGGAGCTACAATCCCTCTATTGCTGCTTGGTGCCCAAGTAGGCTAGGTTTACTTACTTGAGTAGTCATAAATTCGCGCTCACTACGTAATATATTGCTAATAGATGTTAGAATTCATGTTTAGGCCTTCGGGCATAGAAAAAGGGACGGTTGTACATGTACTCCTAGTTGTTAAATATTATGTGTACCATGGGGGGAATCCTGTGAACTAGAGGTAGGTGATGGTTTGACTTCCCATTTGTGTTATATATGCTTGTTAATTGTTCTTTTGTATGCATGCAAGTATGTGAATAGAGAAACACAAATCGAACCTAATGAAAGGACTAAGTATGGACAATTACATGTCATGAACCTGTTACTTGATTGTGTGACTATGTGAACTCTTCATTATAGGTGTGATTATGGTTGTGGTTGTGCTGACTGGATCGGGTGTCACATTTTGACACCTATATTGGATCGGTTGTTACGTTTCGACACATATATTGGACTTGGTGTCACGTTCTGACACATATATATTAGATCAGGTGTCATGTTTCGATACACTAATAGTTTGGGTATGGGTTCCATGAGAGGACCATTTGTGACTACTACATTCATATCTACTTGTCATTGATATTAGGAAATTGTATATTGCTCAAAAAATGATGACTGATTAAATATCTCGATATATGAGCTTTTATTGTGTTGTGGTTACCTGCTCATATCTGTGAATGATCATGCCCAATTTGTATGTTGTCTGATATAGGAGACCGAGGTTCGAGGTGTTACTATTGGCTTTTTAGAGAGGTTGTATGTGTTCTTAAACAATGAGAAGTGGGGCAGTGTTCATGATGCAAAAGGCCCACATGTCCTACCTTGGGAAGGGGATTCGTATTCTAAACGGTTAACAAGTCTTGATAAAGTATAATAAGTGGTCAAGGGCTGAATTGTGATGCAGAAGAAGCGAGAGAATATCGTGAGTGGTCGATCGGGTTGGAAGAGGTTGTATTCGGGAACTTCTCTATGAGATAGAATGGTTAAGTTGTGATAAAAAAAAATAGAGCGAGCAGGGTGATAGAGTAGAAGGTTAGAGTCAAGTTTACTAGTACGTTTAAGGCATACGGGAATGGTAAAGGAAGGAGGATAAAGGTTGAGGGGTGTACTTTATTGCATGTTTCCTGCTGGTTGACTTCTTTATATTATGAGGTGGGCATCGGGTTGACCGATGATGCCTACCAGTACGTGTTGTTTGTACTGATACTACTCTTGTTATGCCATTTGGGAAAGTCTAGTTGCAGGGTCGGTGATGTTTCATAGGTGAAGACGAAGACAATCTCCAACAACTTTTACTCTTCCTTCCCAGTGGTGTGAGTTGTGTCATTAGTTACTTTATTTTATACCCTGTAATCTTAGAAGCACTTGTACCTCTTTAGACTAAATCTTTGGGGACGTTTTTAATTTTACAAATTTAACTTTGGATTGTTTAAACTCTTTATTATGTTAAAATCTCATGAATTTCCTTTTCTCTCTAGTTTTCTTAATCTTCCCCATGTTTTTAATCGTTTGGGGATCAAGGGTCCTCCTACTTTGGTGTAAGATCCTTTCGTGCCTAAACATGTGGAACCGCTATCTTTCGTTGTTTCATGACGGGCCAATTCGTTAGTTTCTAAGTACTCTGAATTGGCTCATGCTTACTCCTCCACTTGTCATTCGAGGAAGAATGAGGGGTAAATTGGTATCTATTGTAACGACCCAAACCTTCGTGAGTAACTGGACCCCACTGTCCTGCCAAAGCGGGATGATGCTACTACGGCAGTGGTACCCCAGTGGGATGGTCGGAGGGCAAAACTTAATGACGCAAAGTCTTATTTCCTCCTTTTTCCCTAAGTGCCAAAAAGAGGCTATGGTCACCCTAGAAACCCTCAAAAGTTTGCTCTAGGCTTAGGAAGAAAGGAGAAATACATTTCTAGCACAAGGTTGACGACAAGTCACTGATTCCTGGCCAAAATCCACCGTCTCGTTATTCGAAAGCCAGCATTGGAGCTACAATCCCACTGCAGCTTCGTGGCTCCCAGGTAGGCTAGGTTTACTTACTTGAGTAGTCATAAATCCATGCTCACTGCGTAGTATATTGCTAATTGACGGTAGAATTCATGTTTAGGCCTTCGGGCACAGAAAAAGGGACGGTTGTACATGTACTCCTAATTGTTGAATATGATGTGTACCGTGGGGGGAAGCCTCGTCCTGTGAACTAGGGGTAGGTGATGGTTAAACTTCCCGTTTGTGTTATATATGCTTGTTAATTGCTTTTTTGTATGCATTCATGTATGTGAATAGAGAAACATGAATCGAACATAATGAAATGAATAAGTATGGACAATTACATGCCATGAACCTATTACTTGACTGTGTGACTATGTGAACTGTTCATTATGGGTGTGATTATGGTTGTGGTTGTGCTGACTGGACCGGGTGTCATGTTCCGACACATATATTTGACCGGGTGTCATGTTCCGACAAATATATATTGGATCAGGTGTCACGTTCAGGCACACTAATAGTTTGGATGTGTGTTCCATGAGAGGACCATTTGTGACTACTACATTCATATCTACCTATTATTGATATTGGGGAATTATCAGCGATGGATGTTCTCACTTTTGTAACAAGTTGTTCAAGGCGTTGTTAGAGAAATATGGTGTTTGTCACAATGTAGCCACTTTGTATGATCCGCAGTCTAGTGGGCAAGTTAAGGTGTCGAATAGAGAGATAAAGCAAATCCTTGCAAAGATTGTGAACGCCAACAAAACTGATTGGTCAAGAAGGTTTGATGACACTCTATGGGCTTATCACACTGCATTCAAAACTCCCATAGGTATGTCCCCCAACCAACTTGTATATGGGAAGTCATGTCATCTGCTTGTAGAGCTAGAGCATAAAACAATGTGGGCGCTAAAGAAGTTGAATTTGAATTGAGGCGCCGCATCGAGTCAAAGACTGATTGACATGAATGAGCTTGATGAGTTTCACCTAAAAGCATATGAAAGTTCAGCCTTGTACAAGGAAAGGATGAAGAAGTACCATGATCAGAAGATGGAAAAGCGTGAATTTGTTGTCGGTGATCTGGTGCTCTTATTCAACTAAAGGTTACGCTTGTTTCTTGGCAAGCTGAAGTCCTAGTGGACCGATCCATTCAGAGCTGAAGTATTTCCACATGGAGCAGTTGAGCTTGAGAACAAGGAAGGAATAAGGATCAAGGTGAACGGGCAGAGGATAAAAGTCTACTTGGGAAATCTGAGAGTATACATAAGTAATAGAGGCCTATTATCTTGATGAAGTCTGAGTAATCAATGTGTCTGTGTCGTACCGCGACGTTAACTCAAGCACTGCTTGTGAGGCAACCCAAGATGTACAATCTTGCCAACTATAGGATTTTCTTTTCAATATAGAAGTTTTCTTAAAATTTTAGCTTTTAGATAGTTGTTTCTTAATCTTATGTTTTAGAGTTGGCTAGATATTAGATAGAATAGGGTCTGTGTCTAAAAAGTGTCTAGAAAATGTAAAAAGGAAGTTCTATTGTTTGCTATGTGTATAGGGATAAAAAGAATAATCTGCAGAAAATAAGTTGTTGCAGTGGTCTACGGGCCCCATTGACGGTCCGTCGGTTAATCCACAGACCGTGGATGGTATCCATAGATCCCAGGTATGATTTCTAATTTTTTCTAAGTGTTGGAGTGAACCACGGACCCCATCGACGGATCGTAGGTCGACCCACAAACCATCGATGGGGTCTTGTGGGTCCAAGTTAGGGTTTCTGATGACCCGACCCTGACCCCTATTTAATTAAAATCCCTTCATTTTAAATCATTTCCCCACTTCCCTCTTAACTCCCAACTTTTCTACCCGATTAATTTCCCCAATTTCACCCACTAAACTCCCCCATAACATCCATATCATTCTCCCCTTCCATTTTTACGTCCTTTCTACTACAAATTCTTCAATTTTCTCTCCCAAATCCCTCCATTTCCACCAAAACATTCAAGGTCCGGGTTCGGCTTCAAGTTCGTTCTTAAGAGCATTGTTACTACGTCACACACTAATTGACTTTACTTACTTGAAAGGTAAGAGATTTCAACCGAACTTTGAATCACGTGTTCACTATTTAATCATGAAGTCACAAAGTTCAACTTGACCTTGGGTAGTTAATTATGTGTTTATTTATTGAAATTTGGTTGAGGTGCTTCCCTTGGGATGATAGTGCAAGTGTTGTTAAATTAATTGAATAAATGGGTTAATAGGTCTAATTGGAAGTTTTGACTTAGGATTTCGTTGTTTTGATTATGTTGAAAGTTGAATTGTGTGTAGTCGAAACCCTACGGATGATGCCAAAAAATCTGTTGAAACGCATGTTTAGACTAAGATCGATGAATTGATTGTAGATGTTTTGTATTGTATGCAAGTTGAAGTCAAATGTCTGGCACAACACTGATCCACGACCACCACCGACGGATCGTAGGTCCACCTACAGACCGTAGGTTATGGCCGGTCACTAGCACTGCATAAATTTTTTTACTAAGTTGTGAACCACGGTGTGGACTACAGTCCATCGTTCAATCGACGGACCATTCTGCACATCCGTGGTTCCAACATCATAAACCCAAAAATAGGTACTCTGACCTACGGAGGGAACCCACGGTCCGTCGTTCCATCGACGGACCGTAGGTACCCACTATGTGTCACCAAACCAACTACTGCCTGGCAAATTTTTAATTTTTCGTCTAAGTCTAAAAGGTGTTCTAAAATATTTCCGTGGGTCTTTTTGTGTTCTTTAGGTATTAACTAAGCTTCCACTGGTACCATGGCCCCGAAAAAAGCTCCAACCTACGCAAGAGGGGGTAAGTCTAAATATGTTGCCCCGTCCCGATGTCTGATAGATGAGAACAGTGATCATGAGTACATCCCAGAGACCACCAGAGGTTCCCCTACTACCCTCCGGACCACGAGGAATAGGACCAGGCAGATTATTACATCCAATGACGAGGTCGAGATCACTTCCCCCTTAGTCTGAGAAGGGGGCTTTATCTGCAAACGATTTGCAGTCCAGCTCTGAGTCACATTCTAGCTCCTGGTCCAGTGGTGATTCTGCTTCTTCCTCTGATACCCTTATACCACCTAGAGTTGATCCAATTCCCAATGCCAATGAGCCAAACAGATAGTGCGTCATGGGCCAATGCTAATTTTATTATGATGCCAAGGTGATTAATGAACACCAGAAGATGGCCCGCATTATTATTGAGGTAGCCTCCACACCGTGCCCACTATTGATGAGCTATTCAAGAGACATAAGTGTGAGTGGATGGCACGGAGTCTGGGGAAATTTAGTGAGGAGATGGCCCGAGAGTTCTATGTTTCTTATGCTGCTACTATCCGTAACTCAATCTCTAAAGGCTAAGCTAGTTGCTCAGCCTCCACTTCTAGTGACTCTAGTGCGAAACTTCTCGATTGATATTTCAGAGACCATTATCCACCGGTTCATTTATGGCCCCGACTACACTTTGTTGATCAATACCGCGGAGTATGACTACATGATAGGAGTGGTTCAGAGAGGGGAATTTCAGAGGGATGCTGAGAAGAGAGAGTTTACTTTGTTGGATGGCCCGGAACATTACCGATGAGGGGAAGCATATCAAGTGGGTGCATAATATGACTTTGCCTATCAGAAAGGCTACTCTAATCTTCACTGCAAAGTTCTTTTGGACCATTGTACGTACTAGATTATCCCCTACTCATGTGGACAACGTGGTTGCTTGGGATAGGGTTGTGATGTTGGCAGCACTTATGGCAGGACTGGAGGTTGACTGCACCCAAATTTTGATTGCGGAGATTCATGAGAGGGCCTTTAAGACCACCACCACTTTGCCTTTTCCTTGCCTCATATTCCATCTGTGCAGGGCTGCTGGGGTGCCTATTTGGCATTGTGATAGTTTGATAGAGGCATCAAGACTGTGGACATTGGCCTCATTAGATTTGATGCCGACCTTGTTGCACCACGAAGAGAGACACAGGTTAACCTTCCTCCCTTAGGTGTTGATCTTGCTCATGATGTAGAGCACATACAGGTTGATGATACCACCACACCTCCCACCACCGCAAATGCTCAGGCCCCCCTTTCCACTGCCACCAGTCAGGCTGTGAACTCATCCCGAGTCACTCCCTCTTCAGGATCTACTGTAGTTCCTCTGGCCCGAGTCCAGAAGTTAGAGGCACAGATAGCCACTCTGCTGCAAAACATGAAGCCTTGGATGTTGCAATCTGTGGAGGAGTTTGAGGCTCGTATGGAGCAGATGATGGATAGGAAGATTCAGATTGTCCACCAGCGCCTAGATGCCTTTGAGTTGAGGTTCTTGAGAGACTGCACCTACTATTGACGTGAACACTTTCCAGACTGAGTTGGCTAAGCTCTGGTTTGATGTTGATGCTCTTTTTGCCTCGACTGAGACTACCCCAAAGGTTGCCCCTACGACTGAGGAGAATGAAATGGTGATGACAGCCCTCTTTTGTGACACTAAGCCACCACCCAATACTTTCAATGGTGCTGGGAAGCGTCACCGTTCTGATCATACTTTCGATATTGAGGAGGCCCACCGAGCTAAGAGGAGGGAGAGGCAAGAGCTTGAGGCAGCCCAGAGGTAGTCCATTCTTTATGAGGAGATATGGCAGCAGAGGGCCTGCGAGATAGGTGTTGGTCCATCAAGTTTGAGGAGCACTACTGAGGGTGTTCCCACTGTTGATGAGGGTGCTACTAATGGCGTTCCTGGTGCTGATCCAGTGGGTTCTCGGAAACCGAATCCACCCACTTCTTGATGAGTTTTCGGTGCATATGCGCCATAGGTTTGCTTCACCCTATGCTTTATTTTTATTAGTTGTGCATTGAGGGCAATTGCACCATATTTTGTTGGGGGTGGGGTAAATGGATTGTGAGTGAATGGGTGAAGTCTGAGTAACCCAACTCATAATCCTCCCTTGGGGTTTTCTTGCCTGTGTTCTTTTTCCCCAAGGGACTGATTTATTTTTATGTTGAATCGGCATGTTTAGGATTGTATGTGTAGAAGTAAGTAAGAAGAATGAAAGCATGATGGCTAAGAAGCATGAAATTGATACTTGTCCATAATTTTGAAATGTGCTAGATCTATAGGTTCAATGATTTGAATATGCTGGATTTTCATATGACATGACAAGGAACCGGTACGATAGCATGACTTAAGCTAAAACTTAAACTGTGTAATTCAATAATCTGGTAATGCAACAATGTGCCAAGTGTGTGTGAGATGATTTTGTTTGTTCATACAGTGTGTGCCAATCTAGAACTTGCCCTATTGGTCCTGTTAAGATAATATAGGCTAGGAATTGGGAGATGATCATAGGCCCTTGTTCAAATGAGTCCACTAAAGACTAAAATAATTCAACCATAAGAAATAAATGATCCCATTGATCCAAATGTTTGAGCCTAATGTAGACCATTTCCTTTAATACACCTAACTCACCTTCCCTAAAAGATTGTTTTGGCCCTGGTCCCTCCTTAGACATGTGCACCTTAACTTAGGCCAAAATCCTAAGTTGAGGGTGACTAATTCAATAAGTTACCTTAATCTTAGCCCTGATCCGACATCGGATATTGTGCACCTCAACTCATGCAAAATACATAAGTTGAGGGTGGCCACGAAAAAGGAAACCAAAATAAAAGGGTATGAAAAGAGTTGTGTGCGGAAGAAAGAAAAAGATTGAAAAAGATGTGACTGAAGTTAAAAGAAACAAAGAGAAGAATGATAAAGATTGTTAAAAAAAGTGAAAAATAAGAGTGATAAAATCAGTCACATTTGTGCTGAGGAAAGTCAAGGAAAAGAGCAGAAAATAAAAAGATGTCAAGAATTGGTTGAGAAAAGAGGTAAAAAGCCAATGTAATGTCAAGGAGGGCATAAAAGTGACTAAAATTACCCAAATGTACCCTACCTGACCCTGAGCCTATGTTACAAGCTAAGAAAATTCTATAGTGATCCTAGTGATTAGTCTGGAGAGTCTGTGTAGTGAAAATAAGGGCAAGCATATGGTATTGAGCACTAACTGTATTTGAATCCACTTCTGAGAGTGAGTGTTGAATGAATCCTTGAACTTAAAATTATTCTTATTGTGTGAAAAATTATTTGTTTGAAGCGAGGGCACTAGTTACATTGTTGGAGAGTTGATACTTTGGCGAATGTTGAAAGTGTATGTGATGATGTCTATTGGTCGTTCTATGTCATGTGTTGATCCGTATGAGTTAGCTTATGGAGTCTAAATGAAAAGATTTGCACTAAGTGATGGAATTGATTGAGACAGCCATATGATTGCTTGAGTTTGTATGTTTGTTTCTACATAAGTGTCGTTTAGAGTGTTAGTGTGTCGCTTGAGGACAAACAACAAGTTTAAGTTGAGGGTTTTGATGTACCATGAATTTACGGTACTATTGATGCATTTCACTTAGAGTTTGTGTGAGTCTTGGGCCATTTTTTATTAGGATTGATGGTTTTGATGTAATCTTTGCAGGAAATTGGTTCGGAAGTGATTGAGAGAGATATGAGCTGACAAGTGTAGAAGAAGCCACTGACGGAGCCACCCACGGACTGTAGGTCCATTGATGGGTCGTAGATGGGAGTCGTAGGTCTTGGTCAGAAAGCTGAGTTTCAGTACTCAAACCACAGAGTGACAGGACGGACCGTAGTCCAATCGACGAACCATAGGTGGCAAGCGTAGATAAAGGTTCAAGGAATTCTAACCAAGTGTGGAACCAAGGAAGCATCGACGGATCGTAGGTCGACCCACGGGTCGTCCTGCACATCCGTCGTTGGTGGTCAGAGAATTGAAGTTCCAGTACTTGAACTATGGAGGCAAGTGACGGACTGTAGTCCAGTCCATGGACCGTAGGTCCAACCATCATCTGAAGGCCATAAAATATTACCCAAGTTGATCCACAGAGGGTGACCACGGACCGTAGGTCGAAGCGTCGATCGAAACCACGTCTGAGCAGTTATTTCCTTATTTTGTTTCCTACTTAGTTTGGGATTTGTTTTCTATAAATATTAGTTGTAATTTCCATTTTTGAGGGTTAGACATTATTGTAAGATTTTAGTTTTTTCTTTTGGAATTATTTTGCAAACTCTTAGCAATTTAATTTCCGGAAGTTGGTTTTATGCAATTACACTTTGAATGAAATTCAAGATTTGGGTTTTCATCTATTCTAACGGTAAGTTCATAAATTCTCTTAACATAATTATGATTTGTGAACTATCAAGCATGAGTAGCTAAATTCACAACTAGGGTTGTGGGAACCATGAACAATTAACAATGTATGAATAATAACTACATAATTTTTGAATAGTGTCTATGCATGTATTGTTAATCCTTTCGTTTAGAAGTCTTTTAACGATTGCAAATGTTAGAACTCGTCTCGTTCCTACTTGCTGGACCAAGGAGGTAATGACTGAGAAAAGGATTAAACAACAAAATTTAGTGGATGTTATCTAATAGTCTGATTTCAATTAAAGTGAGGGTCAAAACTAAACTAAATTGATATGATGACTAATTTGGGGTAAAGGTAAGGATTAGTAAATCATACACCCCTTAGATGGACCAAGTTGCACGGTGAAATTCCCTACTTGGAGGACCAATCACTTAGGGATACCTAACTTACCAACCTTGCATGTCAAACACTAGGATAAAATTATTATTATTAGGATTACTGCGTTAAGAGCTCGTAGGGAACACATATACCCTAGTTTCCATTTTATATTGATTTCTAAAACCATTATTCTTGCTTACGTGTTACTTATTTATTCAGATCAACAATTTTTTACTTTAGTTATAAAAAAAACCCTGTTACTTTTCTCGGAAATAGTTTGACTAAAAAGAGATAATTGTGAGTTAAGTTTAAGTCTAAACCATATTCCTCGTGGGATCAACCCCAACCTACAAGTTGGGTTCTTTACTTGATAACAATCGCTTATGCTTCTTTAAGAGAGGTGTAATTTGAGTGTATCAGCCACTAAGATGTACTGTGATTTGCGGTAAGTCTTTTAGTGGAATGGCATGAAGAGGGATATAGTAGATTTTGTGGCTAAGTGACCTAATTGTCAACAGGTGAAGGTAGAACATAAAAAACCAGGAGGTATGACTCAAGAGATTAACATTCCTACATGGAAGTGGGAAGTGATCAACATGGACTTCATTACAGGTTTACCTTGTACTCGCAGACAACATGACTCCATTTGGGTAATAGTAGACAAAGTTACTAAGTTCGCTCACTTCTTGGCTGTCAAGACTACAGATTCAGCGGAGGAATACGCTAAACTCTACATCCATGAGATAGTCAGGTTGCATGGGATTCATTTGTCTATCATCTCAGATAGAGGTCCTCAGTTCACCTCTCGTTTCTGGAAGTCGTTTCAGAAAGGTCTTGGTACCCATGTAAATCTCAGCACAGCATTTCATCAATAGATGGATGGTCAGGCAGAACGTACCATCCAGACCTTAGAGGACATGTTGAGAGCTTGCGTGATCGACTTCAAAGGCAGTTGGGATGATCACCTTCCTCTTATAGAGTTCCCCTACAATAATAGCTACCAATGACCCCTTATAAGGCATTATATGGACGTAGATGCAGATCTCCAGTTGGTTGTTTGAAATAGGTGAAGCAGCCTTGATTTGGCCAGATTCAGTTCATGATGCTATGGAAAAAGTTTAGATTCTCAGAGATAGACTTAAGATAGCTCACAGTCATCAGAAGTCCTATGCAGATGTAAGGAGGAGGGACTTAGAGTTTGAGATCGATGATTGGGTTTTCTTGAAAGTGTCACCTATGAAGGGGGTGATGAGATTTGGCAAGAAAGGGAAGCTCAGTATGAGATTTGTAGGTCCTTACAGAATCCTGAAGAGGGTCGGAAATGTGGTTTATGAGTTAGAGTTGCCAGCAGAACTAACAGCGGTTCATCCAGTCTTTCACATTTCCTTGTTGAAGAAGTGTGTGAGTGATCCGACATCTATTGTACCATTAAAGAGTGTGGCGGTGAAGGATAGTCTTACTTACGAAGAGGAGCCAATTGAAATTCTTGATCGTCAGGTTCAAAGGTCGAGAACAAAAAAGTAGCTTCAGTGAATGTTTTGTAAAGGAGTCAGTCCGTAGAGGGAGCTACTTGGGAAGCAAAAGCAGCCATGAAGGCCAAGTATCCTCATCTCTATCATTCCAATTCCATTCCAGCTTGAGGTAATAGTTCCTCTCCAGTCTTTCAGTTACTTTTGCGTAAGATCAGTTATACTTGCATTTCAGCATTTTCGCATGTTATTGAAACTCAGTTTAGATTTCAGTTTCTAGTACTTAGTGGTAGGGAATGCAGCTCCTTCCCTCCATACTCAGCTAGTTAGACTTCATTCGAGGATGAATGTCCCCAAGGGGGAGCTAATGTAACACCCCATATTCGAAAACGACCAAAAATGCAGAATTTCAGAACTTGCAGGTGCCACCGACGAGACCCATCCACGACCCGTGGGCTGAACAACGGACTGTATGAAGGGTCCGTGGCTGGCCACCTAGAAAACCCTCGACCAACAATCGGACGTATGGACCGTAGGTGGGACCACGATCTATAGTCCAGGTCCATCATTCAGACCCCCAGCCTTTAGCTCTCTGAAGCCAAACAACGGACTGATAGGATAGGCCGTTGGTCAGGCCCATCGGTGGCCCCGACAGCTTTTAAGTTAAGGTCATTTTGGTCTTTTCCCCTACGCGTTGGACACCTAAATTACGTCATTTAACCCCTAAGCTACGTATTTTTGGTCATTTTAAGCCTAGTTACTTAATCAGATCTTTCCTTAAGCGATTCATTCATAAAAAATCGATCAAACCAGAGCAAAAGGAGAAGAAACACTCGACCCAAAACCCTCCAAGAATGCAGCAAGTTTTCTTCAGTTCCAGCCCCGAAATCGAAAGATTTCTCCGTGAAATTCGTCACCAGGTATGTGGGATTTCACTAGTGGGTTCCTTTCACCCATTAGGTCCCTAGAATTCAATCATATTCTTGATTACTTACATATTGTTTAGAACTAGGGTTCCTTAAACTTTAGAGAATTATTGTGATTTAGTTGTTGTAGTGTTCTTAATCAGATTATCAGGTTTTCATAACACTGTTGCGTAGCTCCTTGCATGAAACTCAGAATCCTAGTTGTGTAGATTTGTTTAGTTCATGGATTACACTAGCTAGGATAGATAAACAAATATACATGCCTCAAATTTCAAATGTTTCATTATCAATACTTAAATGTTGCATTTTTAGTTATCATGTCAGAATATTGAGCTATCCAGTATGTTTCAGTTATGTTGTACTGTACACAATTCCAGTTGGGAGTAGGCTTAACACCGAGTTGGACTAGGGTCAGTCACCCTCATAGTCCTAGAACTATGTGCCCCCGTAGGTTTATAAGTCCCCTCTGTTGGGCATCAGATTTAGTGATCACGCCAGTCATGCCTTTATACCCCTGACAAGGTATATTGGGTCCTCTAGATGGGACGTATACATCGAAGTCCACGTGTAGCTCACGTGGTCTTGTGTCGGTTAATAGTAGCTCCCACAGTCAGACTCTAGTGCATTTGACCAGGTTTTCAAATGTACTTCAGTATTCAGTCTCAACATGTTATGTACTTGGTCATTACATTCAGTTTAGTTCATATTCACTATATTTCAGCATATTTATCATGTTCAGATTATATCATTGATCAGTACGCTTTGTTCAGTTATATGTTTGTTCAGTTTTATCCTATCTTGCATGCTCAGTACCTTTCAAGTACTGACGTATACTCTACACTACATATTTTCATGATGTAGGTTCAGGTCCTCAGCATTCAGATCACATGTAGCTCGGTTCCCGATCCGTATTCAGCAACATCAGTGGTGAGTCCTCATACTTCGAGGACAATAGACATGTTTTCTATTTCAGTCTTTCATTTTAATTTCAGTTTTTACTAGAGTTAGTTGGGGGCATGTCCTAGCATCTCTAGTCAGTTAGAGGCTTATTTCAGACACAGATAGATTCAACTTTAGTATTTTGAGTTATAGTCCAGTATCATTAACTCTTGTTCAGTATTTATATATTCAGATCTATTTTGGGTATTCCCCATCATTCAGTTTATCTCATGTTTTAAGCTTCCGCGTAGTATATTTTGTTAAGTTGTTTAAGTATGCTTTTGATATGCCAGCTCAGGGTTAGCTTGAGGTCACTCGTGATCCTAGGTCTCGTATTTACGTCAAGGGGTTAGCCTCGGGGCATGACAATGCCTACCATCATTGATAATGGGGAATTGTATATTGCTCCTAAAATGATGATTGATTATGCATCTCGGTATATGAGTTTTTACTAGAATTGTATATTGCTCCTAAAATGATGATTGATTATGCATCTCGGTATATGAGTTTTTACTGTGTTGTGGGTACCTGCTTATATCTCGCTTACTAGAATTAACTGTGAATGATCATGACCAATTTGTATGTTGTCTGGTAATTGGAGATCGAGGGTCCAGGTGTTACTATCGGCTATTTTTAAAGAGGTTGTCTATGTTCTTAAACAATGAGAAGTGGGGTAGTGTTCATGATGCAAAAAGCCCACAGGTCCTACCTTGGGAAGGGGATTCGTATTTGAAATGATTAGCGAGCCTTGATAGAGTATACTATGTGGTCAAGGGCTGAATTGTGATGCAGAAATAGCGAGGGCATGTCGTAAGTGGTCGGTCAGGTTGGTAGTGGTTATATTCGGGAACTCCTCTATGAGATAGAATGGTTAAGCTATGATCAAGAACAGAGCGAGCAGGGTGATAGAGTAGGGGGTTAGAGTCAAGTGTACTAGTACGTTTAAGGCATACAGGAATGGTAAAGGAAAGAGGATAAAGGTTGAGGGGTGTACTTTCTTATTGCATGTTTCCTACTGGTTGACTTCTCTATATTATATGGTGGGCATCGGGGTGACCGATGATGCCTACCAGTACTTGTTGTTTGTACTAATACTACTCTTGATATGCCATTTGACATAGTCTGGTTGCAGGGTCAGTCATGTTTCATAGGTGAAGACGAAGACAATCTCCAACAGCTTCTACTCTTCCTTCTCTATGGTGGGAGTTGTGTCATTAGTTACTGTATTTTATATCCTGTAAGCTTAGAATTTCTTGTACATCTTTAGACTAGATCCCTGGGGGCGTTATTTATTTTACAAATTTAACTTTGTATTGTTTAAGCTCTTTATTATGTAGAAAATCTCTCCATCTTTCTTAATCTTCTGCATGTTTTTAACTGTTTGGGGATCAAGGGTCCTCCTACTTAGGTGTTAGAGTAGGTGCCCGCACGGCCCGATGGGTTGGGTCATGACACTGGCGGACCGTCGTTTGGACTACCGTCCGTCGACTGGGTACATCGTTCATGGTCTGTCCGATAGGGCTTCACTAAAATGAGCATAACTTTTTACTCAGAGCTTGGATTTTAGCAAACTTAGTGGCGTTGGAAAGAGGATTCAATTATCTTCAATTTGATAGGTCACATGGCCGGTTTGCAAAGAACAGTCAAAGGAGTTTTCACTTCCTCAATTAAGGGCATTCTTGGGCCACCTAATTCATTTTTTGCTAAAAGATATGACCGTTTGAAGTTAACCCAAAAGCCCTTTCTTTCCAAATAATTGTTGTTGTCAACGGCGGTGGAGAACCACGATTCGTAGTTCAACCTACGGACCGTCATGTTCATCCGTCGTTGACTTCAGAGACTTAATTACTGGGCCACCAACAACGGACCCCTTCTTACGGGTTGTGGTCCAGTCTACGGATCGTAGGTTGTGGTCGTCGTTCTCGACTTCTGATTCTGAAATCTTTCTAAGTCTAGGACTTACCTACGAACCCTATAAACAGCTCATTGAATGGATGACGGGTCATCCTGGTGATCCGTCACAAAGTACTGAAACTTTAACATTTTGGAAAAATTAAATTGACCAACCACGGCGACCACCTACGGACCGTCGTCCTACCTACGGTCCATGTATGGCGTCGTGGTTGCTAACAACAAGTTGTGAAAAACTGGAAAAAAATTCCTTTTTGAAATCCGATGTGTTACACATAAGAAATCTCCATTCCAAGCTAATTGGTAAGCAAAACATGGATTCCAAGCTTGGATTGACACAAATATGAGGTATTTCTTCCTTTACAAGCTAGAAAGTTCTCCACTATTTTTCTCTCTAAAATATCTATGTTATCACACTACTCATCCTATGTCTATTACCCTAATTAGGAAGAATATAATGATATATAATTGCATAAATTCCTATTTTATTCTTGGAACATTTCAAAGGTAGCACTATTTTCCATAATTACATTTTTTCCCATCACCTTTCGTCCTTCGAACTTGCGTTGAACTGACGAGGCACCGATCAGAGAAAGTGAAGCATCAGTTGCCTGCTTGCATCAACGTTAATATCTAATAGGAGTACATGTGCTAGGATCAGTGCATGTCGATCTGTCATTCTACCGTGCCAATTGTACGCTAGTATTACGACAACATTACTCCATCCAAGCTGGCGTTTAGCCAGTGAGAGGTCTGTTGGTTTCTGCGGGATGCCAATTCCATCACTTTAGTGCTTTTAGGCTCCAAATCCATCTAACTCGCTTTTTCTATGAAATGCGTACATCCAAGAGAATGAGGGCCTAAAACCCCTTCAATTAGCATTAAATCATGACAATAGTTCATGAATTATCTATTCTCTTACATTTCTTCTCAAGCTCCTCATACACATTAGAAAAGGTGACATATGATGTCCCCTCGGATCCCGAATGAACCCTTTCCAGTAACACATTTTCCTAACCAAACAAATGGTCCATAAGTGCTCTCCCTGTCAATCTATTGACGGCCTCTTTGTTTCAAGGGCTCAAAGATCGAAAGAAATATTGCAACAAGACAACCTTTGAAAAAGTCATGTCACTGACCCATTGCTACCTTCTATTTAAATCTCTACCACACCTCATGGAGAGGTTCTTCTGGATTTTACCGGAAGGTTGTAATTTCATCCCTCAATTCGACCACAAAAGAAATTGAGAAATATCTTTTCAGGAAAGCCTTTTTTAATTTATCCCAAATTGTAATCGACCCACTTATCAATCTTCTTCTAGAAGAGAAAGGGGACGAGCAAGACTTCCTTTTATAAATAATAGGCTGAGACCCATTTATCAATCTTCCTATAGAAGAGGAAGGGGATGAGCAAGAATGGACAAAGGTAGGGATGTCAAAAATGAGTCCAACTATAGGTAACCCGCCCATAATTTTAAGGGTTGGGCTCAAGATAATTTGGATTGGGTTCATTCTCAACCCATTTTAAGAGAATCCTCAATTGAGCCCAATTTAATCTTCAATTTCAACCCTTTTGAAGTCTCTTTATTTTCATTGATGTAATGTATGTTACTATATTGGAAGTATGAATTACTATCTATTTTATATCTTTTAGGATTTATCTATCCATTTTTAACTTCTTTTTTAAAATTTTCTTGAGTTGAAATTCAAATTATGGTTATAGGACTTAAATAACAATATATTAAAATTATTGAGATTAAGCGGGTCAAATCGAGTGGGTCATGACCCAATCCGTTTTAAGCCGATTTGAGCCCAAGGTAAACTTGGGCGGGTCAGAACTCAACCCAATTTCTATTTCAACCCATTTTAATATCTCCAATTTCAACCCAACCCGCCCATTTAACACCTCGATAGAGGCAATATCCTAGTCCAAATGAAAAATCAAAGACTATTAACTTCAAACATTGCATATCGAGGTCTACGAACAAAATGAGAAAAAGGAAGTCGTACTCCTCCTTGAACAAAACGATTTAAAATGAATAATAATATAGAAAAAAAATTATAATGACCTAGTTCAAAACTAGGGATAGCGTAAATCATGAAACCTAGTAAAATCATCAATTATGAAGAATTAATCAATTTCAAGTCTTTTTTTTTTTTTAAATGTGTTAGTACGTCTAAGACCAAATATCAAATCAAATAGTTCATCAAATCATGCCAATTAAGAGAAAATCAATAAATAAACACATGTCACCTAGAGGGCAATCACATCACCGTTCTTTCCTACAATGTCATACTTTCAAGCGAATCAAGATGGGAGAGTCATTCCATTTATGAATCTTATTTCCTTGTGGATGTTAACCCACGGAGGTCAATCATCCTTTGAACTGACAGACCCTGATCGAAGTAATTTGTTAGGATATATAACAGTTATTCGTCCTCTGGAATTACACAGTTTGCTCGGACAAGCTCAAACACAAATAGGAAAAAAGTATGTCTTAAGTCGAAAACATTCCAAATTACACTCATAAATAAAGTTATGAGAGGTATATCAATTGTTTCACAAAGTTTTAAAATCATGTTTCAAGTCAATAGTTCGTTCATAGAGAAAATTCATGCTTGAAAAAACATCATTTTGGGATCAAGTTCAAATAATCTCAATTGTAAGGTCAATCATGCACATATATATAGTTCATAATATAGAATATTAAAATAATAAGACTTAAAATGATCTTATTTCTTGCGCACATAAAGTCTTGTTAAAAACCACTTTGTAGTATCAAAATGTGTTCATACTCCTTATTCAAAAAAAAAAAAAAAGATTTATTTGGATAAATAATCATTGACTCAATATTGACACATAGCTAGATGAATTTTATATTTTAGCTCATTTAAATAATAATGTGGACATATTGTTGTTTGTCATGTATACAAAGTGGTACGTCGAAACTGAATGTATTTTTTGTTTTAAAAAAAAATGGCACGAATGGGAATTTTGTTACTCCATTCGTTTCTTTTTAGTTGTCATGTTGTACTTTTCGAGAGGCAATTTAATTTATTTCCAAAACTAAATTAGATTACATTAATTCAGTATATCAAAACAAAACTTTAGATATTCAAAAACTATACGAAAAGTACTTTAAATTGCAACTTTTTTCATATCAGTAAGATGAAAAAATACATCTTAAAATATTAGTCAAAATTCATATCATTTTGACTCTCAAAAAGAAAAGTCTGACAACAAATACAAATGGAGGAAGTAAATGACAATAGCATAGATGAGCACAACCCTTAAAAGATGACATAAATGAGACATCTCTCAAAGTCTAATGGAATATTTGAGTTTTTTCCCTCCATGATCTATACCTGTGATCTATACCTGTACTTTTGTTCATCTTGCAACCATTGAAATACATAATTGCACATAGAAAGAAGGCAAAAAGCATATTTATCCAACTTTAGATAGCATGAAGCTCTCTTATGTTGGTGGTATGTTTTCTTTCTTTTCTGTTGATATCTGTAGTTTTGGTGGCCTCTTATACTGTATAGATCTAGACGATTGAAACTCATAGGTACTTGAAACTAAAATCCAAGTGTTTATTCATGAAATAACCACAAGCTGTGGTTTATCCCTGTACTTGTTTTTCATCTTGAAATACATTATTGCGCATAGAGAGAAGGCAAAAACACGAAAAGAAAAAGAAATGGAAAACTAGGAAATCTTGATCTGATACAAATTTGTGACACATTAATAGGACCTGATCACTTCATTGAAACTGCTGACATCCTCTTGTAGCAGTTTACTAGGGGTACAAATATATGATAAAAAAACAATAGGTTATAGATCATTCTCTGAAACTGTAATATCCCTGTAGCCTGATTTAGAGAAGATTTACTTTCGGATGAAACGTTACTGCCCACTCTCTTCCATCTTCTTTTTCATTTTGAATTGCAATGTGGCAGGAGCACAATCCAGTGGTGTCTCACCTTATACAAAAAAATCAACACCAATAGATAGAATGATCATCCAAATGACTAAAATAGATGCACTAAAAGATTTTTAGCTTGTCAAGGACCAGAATATTTGCATCCCTGATGTTTAACCTGTTTGCTAACTAGGGATGGACTAGCTAACTCTCAGGAGATGTGTCGGTCAACACACAAAAAGAAGGAAAAAAAAAAAAGAAACCAGAATATTTGCAAGCACACAAAAAACTGTATGATAAAGTAGACTACCCTATGCAGGAGGAGAATACTGGTTTGAATTTATGCTCTTCTCTTTAACAAATGTAGAAATATCCTATTACTTAGTTATGAGGCCTCAGAAAGGGTATTGTCATTTGGATGCTATTTGCAGATCCAATTAGACTGAAAAGGTTCTATCCTTAAGATATATTTTACCTTGTGAATTTTTGCAGTACAAACTTGATCCACTCTCCATGAGTGCAAATGCTATTTCTGTTCGATTGAACACCGCTGCCTACATCAGACAATGCCACTTACAATTGTCACCCTGCAAGTAGAAAATTATATGCTAATTGTACAATTATGTAGTTGAGCATGAGATAAGAGTACCAGATGCAGCAATGATGATCCTTGCTTGTCAAGGTAATTTGCATCAACTCCCTGAGAAAATTGAGATCAAATGTCGCAACTAAGACTGACAAATGCCATATTGAATTACAAGAGAAAGAAAGTCTACATGAATACCTGACTTAGGAGCTTCTTTGCAGCGCCGACATCACCATTTTTTATTGCTTCCCTTAAACCCTGCACAAAGGATAGAAAAAATATCAACTTCCTCAACAGCTCAACCATGTGATCTTACTGGTTACAATCTAGCAACGTTAAGGTACAGTTTACACCAGTAATTCCCTAATAAACCTTTTTACTCTTTAGGGGCCCTTTCGTCAATTGTTTTCTATCTTTATACAGTTACCTTGTGTTCCATGTAACTAAATGGCTGATGAATCATTTGGCTTCAAACATCTTTGAAATAACTGGGTATCCGATTTTGTGCTTCCCTGCTTCTTCAACTACACCTTCCTACAATCTTTCAGTTTTCCCAGAACCAACCTACTTCATCTATCTGTACATCTATTCCCCATGAGTAAATTCAAGGTTACCACTGGAAAAGCAAGGTAAAGCACTATACCTCACCACTGACTTCATAATCCACTGTCATTGTCTCCGTATTGCAGCTGGTAGCTGGACCAACATTGAAAGTTGTACTGCAAAATATATGCTTAATTAGTTC
>JAJOOR010006150.1:0-32500 GCA_036250505.1 Solanum acaule | reverse complement strand
GTATGATGTACCTTGAGATAGGATTGTGGCCATAATTGCCTTGCAAGATGTGTTTGAACTAAAGGTGATAGTTCCCTTGTCTACATGAAGTAAATTAATCTTGAGATCAAAGGATGGTGAATATGACTAGGATGACTTAAAGGCTATGCTTGGTGTGAAGGGTAGTATGGTATGCCTTTCATGCATTGCACAAGTGTGCTTTGAGGTTACTTAGAAGTATGGTACTCTTATGGTAGAAAGTCTTCAGACTTGACTATGCATGTATACTATGATTAAGATGACCAAAAAGGGATACTTGGCTTGGGTGGTATTATGTTATGCTATTCTTGCATTGCACATGCATGCTTTTAGGTTACTTGAAAGTAGTACTATTATGGTAGAGATGATTAAGAGTAAAAGAATGCTCTTATGCTTATTATTGATGTTTCATGAAGTATTTCATATGATTTTGGATTATGTCTTATATTGACTAACCTTTGTCTTATATTCTTATGATTATGCAAGCTAACATATTTTGTACTAATGCACACTTTTTCTGCCTTCTAATCAAATGTAGGGTTTAGAGACTTGTGTGCTAATTTTGAAGCTAGGTTTCTAAGGAGCTAAGGAGTGGAAGATCTTGGTGAGTCCTCATAGCTTCGAGGATAAAACCCACCATATCCTTTATGTTTATATTTTCATGTTGAGATTATTGTATGGGCTGTGTCCCAAGAGTTTTATTCTAAAGTTGTATTTAATGGTTTGAGACAAAGTATAGAAAGATTTCCGCTTGCTTTTATGAAAATGACTTCGATTGTAAAAAGTTTTAAATTTTTTCGTTCTTTTTAATTATCTTATGTTCATGATAAGCTAAGGTCTTGTATGAGGCTTTTCGGAGTCTTGTACGCCGTGTTACATCTAGGGGGTACTCCTGGGTCGTAACAAACTTGGTATCAGAGCACAAGGTTTTGGGATTGCTTTAGAATGTCTCAAACCATGTCTAGTAGAGTTTTGTTCATTAATGTGAAACGCACCACATTTATGAATAGGAGGCTATTGGATGTTTAGGAAATCTCACTTCTTCATTTTCTAAGTCGTGCCATAGACCTTGGTCATAATAGTCCCTTTTTCTAATCCGTGCCCATTGATTTTCAAGGTATGGCTAATACAAAGGAAAATTCTAGGAGAAAAGAGAAAGACAATGAGGAGCAAGAGGTTCCTCTTCAAGTGCCACATCAAGCTCCTCCTTAAGCACCAATTGACCCTATAGGGGAAAATATGACTCATGCGGAGTTTAGATCTACTATCCAAATGTTAACTCAAGCCATGATGGCTCAAGCTTAAGCCATGACCACTCATGCCCAAGCTTTGACGGCCCAAGCCAATATAGAGGTGGTAGCTCCAGCAAACCCAATAAGGGGGATAGCTGCCTCTAGGGTGAGAGAGTTTTTGAGGATGAACCCTCCGGAGTTCTGTGGCTCCAAAGTGGAGGAAGATCCTCAAGGTTTTATAGATGAGGTGTATAAGGTTCTTGCGATCGTGGAATTAACTTCGGTACATAAAGCGGAATAGACTCTTACCAATTGAGGGATGTAGCACAAATTTGGTATGAACAATAGAAAGATGGTAGGCCGGTAGAAGAGGGCTCAATAGAGTGGGAAGGGTTCAGTGAGGCATTACTTGATAGGTTCTTTCCCCTAGAGTTGAGGGAACTAAAGATGCAAGAATTAATAAATCCTAGACAAGGGGGTATGAGTGTGAAAGAGTATTCCCTTAAGTTTACCCAACTATCCAAATATGCTCCAACCATAGTGGGGGATTCAAGGTCCAAGATGAATAAGTTTTTGATGGGAGTGTCTGAATTAGTGGTCAATGAATGCCATTCGGCAATGCCTATCCCAAGTATGCATATTTCCCGTCTCATGGTGCATTTTCAACAAATTGAGGAGCAAAAACTTAATAAAATAAATAGGGAGGTGAAAAGAGCTAGAACCGATGATGGGGACTTTTCTAATTCTAAGTCCAATGAGCAAGGTAGGTTTAAGTCTAGACAAAAGTATTCCGGTCAAGACTCTTCCAACACCCCTAGGTTTAACCAAGAGAAAGGTAGTGTGTCTCCATTTCCTAAGCCTAGTTGCACCAAGTGTGGGAGGAGTCATTATGGTAAGAGCCTAGCCGGCGTGGATGGTTTCTATGGGTGTGGAAATGATGGGGACAAACTAAGAGATTGCCTGGTTCTTAAGGCTACGGGAAGGAAGGATAAGAAAGTCGTCTGTAGTGGTCCGGATGAGAGTGCTCAAAAGAAGAATAGGTTTTATGCTCTCCAATCTAGAGAAGATCAAGAGTGATCTCCTCATGTCCTTCCGGTATGTGTTTTATGCTTTAGTAATTTCCAAATTTCTTGTCTTTTGTGACTTGTTATGTTGGAATTTGATGTTGTTTTTAGTATGAGTGATGTTTAGAAGAGTTTGTGTAGGCTTACTCCCAGGGGGAAGATAGTGTGCCTACCTAATATGGTTATTGTGTGTTTATGTGTTGCCATGATTTCCTTATATGCATGTTCATGAAAATTCTTAGGTCTTGTTAAAAATGACTTATATGCATTGGTTTCCTCACTTTGTAGTGCATTTGAGTAGATTTGCATATAAACTTCATGAGTTGAATGTATGAGCATGCCCTAGTTTTGGAGTTGAAAGATTCCTCCTTGAATAAAATCTTTTATAAAGTAAATTGTATTTAGGCTCCATGAGTGTGTGTTGAGCATGTTTTAGTTGGGAGATAGTATTTCCTCCTTGAAAATGAGTAGATATAGAATTTCATGCATTTTGGGTTGGTAGAAATAGTTCCTACTCCCTTGTGTTGCATTGAATGTGTTTAGTTTGGAATCGAAGTTTTCTTGCTTGGTTGTGTGCATTTAGATATGTTTCATGCATTACGGGCTGCTATTTTAGAGTTGTGACTTTAATAAGTGTTTAGAATCGTCATTCGAGGATGAATGATCTCAAGGGGGAGATATTATTACCCCCCTGAATCTAGTAAGTTGAACAAGAGAGTTGTAGAGCCTTTCGTAAGAGTTTTTGAGTGTGGTAGGAGGATTACAACTCATAAAAATGATTCCTGTATTTAGAATGATGGTTTTAGGGTAAGGGCGTCAAGGTTCGATCCCCCAAGGACCACCCAAGGGGTCCTTGAGGAGGACCCTTAAAACTGCCCAAAAGCTGTCAAAATAGGCATGACCTATGCTTGCCACCTATTGTCCATAGGTGGACCCTTGGGATCGTGGGTCAAGGCCTGTATTGGCCTGCAATTCTCTGCCTCCGTCCAGCACCTATGAGTGTGCAGTACAGACAGTAGACCCACCCACGGTCCGTGGGTGTGGGTTTCGTGAGTGAGGTCAGTTTTTAAGATTTAGTTTTTAGGTTAGGGGTTTGGGGATTAATTAGTATTTAGTTAGGGGTTAAAGAAGGTCAGTTAGATGTTTATTAAACCACCTATATAAGCCTAATAGACCCCTAAACTAAATCAATTAACTCATTCTTCAAAGAACCCAAATTCTCTCCAAATAATTCTCTCTCTAGAAGTGAGAAGAAGAAAAAGAAGAAGAATAAAAGAACTTGGGGCCTATTTTCCTCCATTGTTTCAAGCTAGATTAGGGCTTTGAATTAAGGTATGTTAGATTATTCATCTATGGGTTCTTCCACCCATAGAGCCCCCTAGATTTCCCCCAATTGTGCAATCAAAAACCCTTTCTAGCTAGGGTTCTTCTTACATTGTGGGTAGTGTTTGGGTATGATTCCAACATAGTGGATAATAACTAATTATGATTGTATTAGCATTGAATTATGATATTATCATGAATTCATGTGATTTCTATGGTTAACCCTAGTCTATTTGATGAATGTGATACTTTGTAGGTTTATGCCATTAGAGGTGAAATTGAAGGTTCATAGGTGATCTTCTTAAAGCAATGTCATGTGTAGTAATTGTTCAAGGTGAGGATCATATAATCATGAATTGAACTAGACTTTATTGAATATGAAGGATCATAACTAGTCAAGTTAAATTTGAACCTTTATGATCAATTATGACTAGAATCACCTATTAATGAAAGATGTGATTAAAATACCTTGAAATCTAGGTATAATGATGAGATTAAGAAAGAAAGCTTGAGAGTAAGGCTTGTGAACATAATTAGTTAGGGCTGTAGAGTGAAGCTAATAGTATTATCTATAGATGTGAAGGCTTTGAGTGTAAAGTATAAATGAGAATAGACGCTTGATAGATAAAGTTATAGTGGAAGATCTTTACCTACCTAACCTACCTTATAAATCCTTGAAATTTTAAAGTGATAGAATCAGTTGAACATGGATTGATTGTCAAGGAAATCCTTCCATGAGACATGAGTATTAAGCAAGGCTTAATAGTAAATCTTGGGGTGTATTCTTGGCCTCAAGTGGATATTGACAATGAGATGGAGTGTCACATAAGATAGGGTCCGGGCTCCAAGTGGAAAGGAGAACCATACCTAGTTGATGTGAGGAGTATCCAAGTTAAAGGGGGAACTCTTACGTAGTATAGTGTAGCTTTTCCCAAAGTTAGGTCGCATGAGATGGGAGCCTTCACATAGTTGAGTTAAGGTTTCTAGTAGCAATCTCCATATCCAATGAACTAAGACATGCTTGAAGAAGCATTTCAAAGTGTTCAAAAGCATAAATGAACTAAGACTTAATTAATGAAGAACCTCATAGTGTTCAAGAGTGTAAATGGACTTAGACATGCTTAAGGTAGTATCTCATAGGGTCCATGTTAATAATGAACTTAGATATACTAAAGGAAGTACCTCATAGGGTTCAGCCTAATAATGAACTAAGATGTGCTTAAGAGAGTACCTCATAGTCTTTTAAAGTTAAAGAGAGGAACTAGGTTCCAAACAAAGAAGTATTAGTATGAGGACCTAAAAGTGGTACTTAGCATGAATAGTATTATGGGATGCTATTCATGCATTGCACAAGTATGACTTAAGGTTATTATTATTATGGAATAATATTATGGGATTCTATTGTATGGGTTGTGTCCGAAGAGTTTTATTCTAAAGTTGTATTAGATAGTTTGAGACAAAGTATAGAAAGACTTTTGCTTGCTTTTATGAAAATGACTTCGATTGTAAAAAGTTATAAATTTTTGCGTACGTTTCTATTATCTTATGTTCATGATATGCTAAGGGCTTGTATGAGGCTTTTCGGAGTCTTGTACGCCGTGTTATGTCTAGGGGGTACTCTTGGGTCGTAATAGTAGGCTAGCTTTCCTTGGAGACTTTTTAACTCATGAATATTTCGAGGCTCACGCATCTTTGATATTGCATCAATTTTGGCTTGATCAATTTCAATTCCTCGATGTCTCACAATAAAGCCGAGGAACTTGCCAGAAGTAACTCTGAAGGCACATTTCAATGGATTCATCGTTAGTTGATTTCTTCGGAGCAACTAAAACACCATTCTTAAGTCTTTCAAATTATCACCCCTCTATATTGACTTTACTACCAAGTCATCAACATAGCATTAAAAAATTTTGTGGAGCAAGTCATCAAATATATTTTGCATAGCCCTTGGATATGTGGCACCAGCATTCTTTAAGCCAAATGGCATCACTTTGTAGCAATAAATACCCTTAGGTGTGCGAAATGTTGTGAGTTCTTCATCCTTTGGTGCTATGCGGATTTGATTATAGCTAGAAGAACCGTCTATGAATGACATCACCTCATAACTAGTGGTGGAATCAATCATCAGCTCCGGAATGGGAAGAGGAAAATCATCTTTAGGGCATGAATTATTGAGATCTCTAAAGTGAACACAAACTCGAATTTGACCATTCTTCTTCCTCACATGAATAATACTTGAAATCCATGTAGGATATTTGACCTCACTAATAAAGCCTGCCTCAATGAGTTTGTTAACTTCATTTTCTATCAACGGAACCAAGTCTGGCCTAAAACGTCTTTAAGCTTGCTTAACAGGACGAGAACCACTTTTGGCTGCCAACTTGGACCGCTACTTTAGGATTCAATCCAGTCATTTCTTTATAATTCCAAGTGAAGACATCCCTATATTCTTTTAGTATATTCATACAAGTTATTTCTTCATCAATTTCAAGAAAGGCACTCAAGTAAGTTGGCCTTGGGTCTTCATCTTTCCTTAAAAGGATCTATTGTGGTCCTTACTCCTTCTTCAAGTTCTGGTGGAGCATCTCCAACATCTTCCTCTTCTAAAGGATCATTATCATTGATAGATATATGACAACTCCAGACAATATATTATAACTCTTCATCAATCTTCATTTGAGGAAAATAATCGTGCTCATTCTGGATTGTGACATGATATGAGGAGCCTACACTCTCTTCATCTTCCTCGCACTCCTTGGTGTAAACCATAGTGTGAGCCTTTGCCTTGCGTTCCTCTTTACTTGAAACCACAAGTTTCACTCGTCGCCTCATTCTAGAAGGAATCAAACTTTTGAAATCCTTTTGAATAAAATGTGAAGTAGGCGTTGTAACTTCTAAATAACTTCTCAGATTTTTGTTATTCTTTTTCAATGGACCTAACCTCTAAAACATAGAAGTTCATGTAGTCGATTCTCCAAGTCAATCAAAGACAAAAGGCTTTTATTGGGAGTAGTGACCTCATATTCGAAAGTTATATGGTTATTGCTTGCCCTTCTTATGGAAATACGAATTAGCTGCGGTTGGCTATAGCCTAGGCCTTCACATGTTTTCCTAGTTGTATCTTCTGATGGGAGTTTCCCTAACATTGATGGCTCATTAGGGCTATATCCAGCCTTCACAAGTAACTTGTAAGAATTGGGATGAAAACCTTCTCTTGTGCACTTTGTAGGGAGTGCCACATCTCGCACTTGATTTTGAGAGATTGACTTTCCTGGCAGTTTCGAAGATAAGCTTACTGCATCGATCTGTCTAATAGGAAGAGTTAGCCCTTTCAATACATTTTCTTGAAGGTAAGATGATTGAACTTCATCTTTCTTCAATTTTGAGACAAAGTGAAGTCCTGAAGTCAGCTTCTTTTATGAAGACATGATCTTCCCTTCATTAATAATTGGACAAAGTTCTTTAGTGTCCACTTTTACCTTTCCGACAGCCACATCGATTCTTTTTCTTGTGATCTTATCAAACATGATTGTCTTGACATCATTAGATTTTTTCCATTTGACAACATAACTCTTCAAATAGAATTTTGCATCGGCAAAGTGCTTCTCAACTTCGGTGAAAGGATTATCATCTTCAACTAACTTCCTTTCAATCCCGCCTTCAAGATACTTCAAACATTGATAGTAAGAAGATGAGACAATTCTATTCTCGTGTACCCAAGGCCTACCAAGTAATATATTGTATGAAGTCTTTGCATCGATCAAATGCATCCATGCACTTGATCGCAAATCTTCCATGTGGATCTCTAATTTAATAGAGCCTATGGACCTCTGTTCCCCTAGATTGAATCCTTGTATCAACAAACGACTTTGACTACGTTCTTCAGTCGTGATGTCAAGTTCCTTTAATGTGTAGATAGGTAGAATGTTAACTCCATATCCTTCATCTATTAAGATTTTATTTATCTTCTTCTGTAGCACATGACCCACTATATACAAAGTACGATTGTGTAGTGTTTCACCAAATAGAAAATCATTATCTGTGAATGTGATTTTTGTATCACATGTATGTGCTTCTTGGGAAGAAGGTTCAATAGATTGTTCAGAAGATAAAGAAGACAACATTGACGAGATTTCCCTTGTTGCCTTTTCTTCGTCACTAGGAGACACTTTTGGTGAGGATTCACTCGTTATTCCTTTTTTTTGTTAGTATGGGACACTCTTGTTGTTTCTTCTTTTTCAGCATTGAAACATGATGCCTCGATATTATCTTGAATAGACTTTGTGCAGAACGAACTTGGTAAGAATTCTTCTAGAGTTACAGGACGTCGGGGTTTGTGGTAGTGATGAACCTCTACCTTTACCATCTGTGGGCGCTTGATTTATTTCTACTTCTCCAATTTCCTCACCATCTTCCTTCTAATCGGTTGCTTGGATGATTCTTTTCGTAAGCTTGACTTGTTGCTTCTTCGCCTATTTACAAGAATACATCCTTCATTACCATCTATATCAACTTTCTACTCCAATGACTCTTCTTCATGCTTTTCAGAGATATATATTTGGACTGTATCGAGTGAGCCAAACATGATAGAGATCTAGTTATAACTAGCCTTCTCATAATCAAGGAAATTTTTTTTTGGTAACCAATCGCATCACTCTATCTTTGAAAAGAAAACATTTTTCAAGAGGATGACTCACAAGTCTATTATACTTGTAATAATTTGGTTCATCAGCTTTTGCAGCTTCATCGGGTTGCTTCATCTCTAGCAAGTCAATGAGCTTTAACTCGAGCAACTTATCGAAAATCTCAGAAACGTCAGAATCCAAGAAGGGATATTTTTCCTTGCATCTCCCTTAGTGTCGACTTTTGATTTGAACGTACTTGGAAAGTCGTTCTCACATTTTGCTTCATGCCCTCATTAATAGTGAACTTCGCACGCGAAACATTAACATTCATTGATTCTTTGTTGTCATTTCTGGGAAAAAATTGGCTCCATCTCTTCGGTTCCTGCTTGTTTCTTTCTTTGCGAGGATCATAGACAAACGTCATATCTTTTCTGGCAGAGGACATGCTTAACTCCATATCATGAGCACGAGTAGCTAGATCTTCGAAGGATTTTTGTTTTATTCCTTGTAAGATGTAAAGAAGCTCATAGTGCATTCCTTGGATACACATTTCTATTGCAGAAGCTTCACTAAGCCTATCCTTGCAATTTAGGCTCGCGTTCCTCCATCGATTTATGAAATCTATAACCGGTTCATCCTTCCTTTGGTGAGTATTTGTGAGTTCTACCATGCTCACTGTACGCCTCAAGCTATAGAAGTGATTGAGAAACTCGTGCTCTACTTGCTCCTAACTATCAATAGAATTGGGCTCAAGATCTGTGTACCAATCAAAGACATTTCCTTTTAGAGAGCAGACAAACTATTTGAAAAGATGGTCTCCATAGGTTTCAGCATTATTACGTGTCTCCACAAAGTGTGCAACCTATTGCTTCAGATTTCCTTTACCCTCAAATTGTTGAAATTTGGGAGGTTGATAACCAACAGGCATTTGAAAGTTATCAATTCTCGTAGTGTATGGCTTGGAATACATATGAGAAGACTTGGTGGAGACTTCATACTTATCTTTTGTAGTGCCTTCAACATACTCCTTCAAGCGATCGAGTGTGATCATTCCTTCATAAGAAACTGACATCTCATTAACAAGCGGTGCTTTCTTCACAGGATCTCCGATCTCTTGAACTTCAACACCCTTTCCAGGCACATGGCTCACTTCTACATCTAAAAGTACTTCCATCATATCCATCAACTTATCAATTCGAGACTCTTGGTGTTTTACATGCTTTATCAATCCTTCAACCAACTTTGTGAGATTTGTGAGTTGTTCCCACTACAACAAATTTGATTATCAGGGACAAATAATTTCGTCATCTATAAATCATATTTCGTCACTGAAAATTTTGTGTGATAAAATTTTTTTTGTCAATTAGTCGTCACTAAACGTGTGTCACTAAAAGTATACAAAGATTATTTAGTGCTTCATCGCTAAAACTAATTTATTAACTACAAAAAGAAAAATCATCCCCAAATACATAAACATTTGTGATGAATTTATTTGCCATTAAAACTGTAACTTTTTTTTGTAGTTTAATAGTATGTTGTCACTAAAAGTGTTGCTTTTACCGACGACATATATTGTCACAAAATATTATCATAAGTAGTGACAATTACAATTGTCACAAAATAAAAAAAAAAGCATTTATATTCAACAAAAGAGGTTACTACAACAATACATTTTTTGTCACTGAAAGTAATCAAGTTGTGATGAATTAATTTATTTAATGACAAAAAAAATTGTCTCAAAATTCACCCATGATCATTTAATAAAAATAACTAAAATTATACAATAGAATAATATCTCATTACAAACTCCTTAAATAAAAGTAAAATATATCCAATGACAAGAAAATCTAACTAAAATATACCAAATATTACTCCTAAAAAAAACTATAACACCCCATAATTTTTTTTAACTGAGACTTGAACCATCCTTCGTTGTGAGTAGGATTTTACCGAGGAAATTAAAATTTCATAGTGTTAAGGTCACTAGATATAGCACCTTGAGTTTCAAGAAGAACTAAAGAAAGTTCATTCAAGTCATTCCTAAGTTCCTTTAAGTTTTGGGTCAACTTCAAACGACCATAACTCTCAGTACAAGATGAGTTAGGTGGGCTACAAGGTATCCAATGAAAGGTCTTTGAATTATCTTTCCAACTCCACCTAGTTTGCTAAATTTCGACCTTGGATGAGTGATATATGGCTTTTTGAAGTCAGGTTGTCTAAATAAGGAAAGTTACCCGGAAATAATAAGGCCTATTTTGGTCTTTTCCTTACCCAATCAGATTTATTTTGTTTTTAGTAATGTTTTAAGGGTTTAATCCTATTGGGTTCAGTTTTAGAATCCTAATATATGCCAAGGGTTTTAGTCTAGAGTTCAAGAAGAGAAAAGAAGAGAAAAGAGGAAAGGATCAAGGCATTCGTCGAAGTTCTTGAGTTCTCTTGCAGATTTTCGCCATGGATTTAATCCTAAGAGGAATGTAAGCTTCCATAGTGTTGGGTTTATTCACCCACACGCCAATCATGTTAGTTTCAGCGCAAATTCATTCTTAAAGTTGAAAAATTAAAGTTCTTGATGAGTTCTTGATAGGCTTTCTTGAAGTTCATTCTAAATCTTGTTTTGTTGGGGTTTTGATGATTTATTGAGATTAATGTGAGTGTTTTGAGGTCTGTATTTAGTATATTAGAGTGTACTTATGTTATATAATCAAATCCAAGTTATTGGGGAAGAAACCGTTCAATTTTAGGCGAATTAGGGTGAGAAAACGAGCAAAGAATTTCATCGGGTCTTCTGGGTTGGGGCCTGGCGTGTCGCGCCATCCAGAGCGCCCCAAAGTATGCTCTGAAGTTTAGGAGCTGGTGCCCCGCACCACTCATAGCCCTAGGGTTGCCTGCCCCATCCAGTTTGCAATTGGTTGCTCTGTTTGAGTTCTTTCGAAGGGTACCTTCAATCCTTTTCGATTCTAACTACTATAAGATAAACTTCTAGTAACTTATTTCAAGACTTGAGCAAGTGAGTATGAGAATGATGAGAATGTATTCATGAGTCTACTTTGTCATCAGGAGATCCTTCGTATCATGAACCATAACTGTTGAATTCATAATTCACATTCACATTCAAGAGAGAGTTAAGAGTAGAGTTCAAGAAAGCCTTTGAGATCAACTACTGATTTGAACTATGTTTTGAGGAAGTAAGTAAGAGAATGAGAAGATTCGTATACATGAGTTCCATGTAGTTATGTAGACCTTGTCGAGTCGTTTATGCCCATAAATTCCACATGGACCCCATAAATTGAGTATCATTGAGAGGAGTAGCATCTTCAAGTTCTAAGTCATAAGTATTGAGTTCCTAAACCCCTTGAGATTATATTTCTAATCATAGAACTATCACATGTTACCCATGAAGTCCTTGAGTTGAATTGTTCTTACCCATAATTCCGCATGAACCCTATAAGTCGAACAATCTTGAGATGGGAAGAATCTTTGAGTCCTTGAGTTGAGTAGTTCATGCTCATAATTCCGCATGAACCCTCTGAGTTGAGGATTCTTGAAATGAGTAGTATCATTGAAGTTCTTGTGTTCCAAGTATTGAGTTCTATCTATGGTTATTGAAAACATTGCATTGAGTCGTTCACGTCCATAATTTGGCATGAACCATATTTTAAGAAGTATTTTACAAACGTTTTAACTTTGTTTTAAGACTTAAGCTTTGAGTTGAGTAAAGAGTAAGAGTAAAGTCCTTTTATTCAAAAATTATACAGGAACTAATTGCTCATGGTTCCCACAACCCTAGTTGTGCATTTAATTACTCATACTTGAAAGATCACAATTCATAATTGTAGAAGAAGAATTCATGAACTTACGTATTGAGTAGAAGAAACCCGTAATCTCCAATTGAAATTCAAAGCAAAAATCTTATAAACCGAAATTAGGAAATCAAATTGCCAAAGTTTGCAAAATTAATTCCCAAGAAAATACTAAGAACTAAAAGTATACAATGGTGTCTAACCCCCAAAAACAAGGTTTACATACCATATTTATAGAAAAACTTGTCCTAAACAAAAAGGAAACGAAATAAAGAAATAAAACTTCTGGACGCAGCATTGGTCGACGAGACTGACCTACGGAGCTTGGTTAGACCTACGGTCCGTAGGTCCCTTCCATAGCTTGATACTTAGAACTTTTTCCACAGAGGCTAGAACCTTCAACTCTCAAATGCAAACGACGAGTGTGCAATACGGACCGTAGGTTGACCTATGGTCCGTAGGTCCCCTTCCGTGGCTCCACACTTAGAACTTTTCATCAGTTACTGGAACTTCAACTCCCAGTGATCATTGAAGGATGTGCAGGATGGCCCGTGGGTCGACCTACGCTCCGTCACTCGCCTCCGTAGTTCCATACTTAGTCATATTTCCCTGATGATCATTCCATGCCTACCCACGATGGACCGTGACTGGACCTACGGTATGTAGGTCACTTCCGTGGGTGGCTCCTTCTGCAGAATTTGAGTTGTCATCTCTCTCGACCTTGTCCAAGCCTATTCCCTACAAATATAACACAATAAATATTAGTTCTAATACAAAATGGCCCTAGACACACACAACTCTTAAGTTAAATTTATTAAAAATACCATAAACTCAGGGTACATCAAAGTACAAAGCACAAATTTTTTGGAGTCTTGACGTAACAACCCTAGAGGTCATTTTTGGAAATTTTCCCAAAATTACCATTTAATCCCTCTCGATAGTTACCCCCAGTCATTGTAGATCATTTTGGTTGGTTTAGGAGTTTTGAACTATTTATTTAGGTATAGTTAATTAATCAGTGGTATTTTTTAAAATATAACTAATTTTATTAGGTGGTTAATGAGCAAAGTCCATAATGTATTTAATACCAAATACCAATTGACCCATATGTTAAGATAAGTTAAAGAGGTTTAACAGTTTTTAGATTATAATTGAGAGGAAACAAAAAGAAAAACAAGAGAACAACTTAGAGAGAATCAAATTGTGGTGCTTCAGGAACGAATACATAAACTTCAATAACATTTTATACCTAAGGATGGTTGGGTGAATATAATATATTAATTCTAGTGTGTGGAAGGCATTAGGTGACAGGAATTTATTTTCAATTCTATTAGTTCACATCTTTCAAATTAATGGCTAATTAATTAGTCCAGGCAATCATAGCTAATGATTGGTGGAATGTATGGCAAATCAATTCATACGGGTTAGCTATTCCTTATGTATTGTTTGTTCTGTTTCATAGTTGAATTTGAGGATTGTCTTTAACTTGTTTAAGTGATGGAAAGTTTTATGTGGTACTATATTAATATGAATTAAGTTTATTTTTGGATAATATTGGTATAATAAAATATTAAATGAATACCGTTAGATTTATGATATTTAAATGAATTGGAACTTAAACCCAGGATTGAAATTTGGAGAAAATTGTAAGAGTTGACATATTAATTGGCACCAAGATTTAGGAACCTGATTTTAGGTTCGGGTAAGGTTTGGGGTCTAGGCTAGACATAAAGTAGTATGGGTATTGTTAGTTTTGAATTTTTATTGTGATTCTTTATTTGAATTGATTGCATTGATTTGGAAGCACAATGAAAGGGGAAGGCTCAAGTTCCAGTGTGAATTATTCATTAACTGAGGCAAGTGAATTTCTCAACCCTTGTTAAGTGTATAGAATCGTGTATATCCTTGTGGTATGTGTTGGGAAGTAATGGGACTTGGTGATGGGTTGACTTTTCCATATTGAATAATTCTAATGGTGAAAAAGGGATTATAAAAGGCAATGTGATAAATTATTGGTGTGTGATATGATGAGAATGGTTTGAAAGTCTTATTAATTAATTGTTGATGTTGTATCACGATTATGTTATTGTGAATTATGCATTCTTATGAAAATGGTCATCTCCTCATTATTTATTTGAACATGTCATTTGTATTGGTTCTGAGACATGGTTGTGATAAGTGTTATTTGAATTGAGGAAGAATAAAAAATTAAAGAGGATGTACAATTTCGAGGGATGTGTCACACACCGTAATGGATTTTATGATTTGAGAGACGTGTTGCACGCCGCGATAGATGCTATTATTGAGGGACGTGATGTACGCCGCAATGAATTTTATTATCGATGGTCGTGTCGCACGCTGCGACAGATGGCTGGATATATATGTCCTCTATGGGTCTCGGACATAGAGACAACGGGTGCGTATAATTAGGTTAGACATGCATCACTATACTTGACATTGCATTTCATAGTAGTGTTGCACATCTTTATCATTGGTGAAAATGACCTTCTGAGCGCCTTTCTTTGGTATTTGTGATGATGAATATTGAGCTTGTTGTTGAGGATATGTAATTGTTAGAGTGCTATTGTGGAGTTGTGTGCTATGTAAATTGTGAACTGTCAGGTTGGGCTGATTTTATGCAGGTTGTAGCTGTGGAGGTTCGATTAGGGTGGTAGGAGTAACCGCATTTTATATTCTTAACTTGTGTTTAGGAGTTCGCTTGCTGAGTACCGTGTGGTTTGGTACTCACTCCTTGCTTCTACATTTGTGTACGTTATGAGCCCGGATCTTCATGATACTCTCTTTTATCTTCTGGTCCAAGGCTTCTTATGGAGATTTCTAAGGTAGCTGATTGTCATCTCAGTAGACCTTTTCACTCCTATTTATGAACTTGTTCTACTTTAGAGACAACATCATTTTAGACTTGTTTATTTCTTTCAAATCTATTGTAATACATTAGAGGCCTATACACGTGACGACCAGGTTTAGAGGGTATGCTTAAGTTAATTAGGAATTTCCTCATTATTTAATAGTATTAGACTTTTATTCTCGCTTTCTTTTTTGCATTTATCGTATTATTTGGGTTTTAGGCTGACTTTTCTTGGTGGGATAAGACAAGTGTCATCACATCCATTTTTGGGTCGTAACAAAATGGTATCAGAGCCCTAGGTTCATAGGTCTCATGTGTGAACAAACCAAGTCTAGTAGAGTCTCGAGGATCAATGCAAAGATGTATGTGGCTTATCTTCGAGAGGCTATGGTGGCTTTTAGAAAAAATATTCACTTCTTGAATCTCTATCGTTCGTTCTTTGTTCATTCTAATGCTTATTACTTCATTCAATTCTATCTCACCTATTGTGGTGAGTTGTGTGTAGTTTTTCATGCGAGTAATTGGTGTATTGTGTATCTATTAGATGTTAAACCCGATACTAAGGTAGGAGTTATAAACTTTTGGAAAGGATGTGTGGTTAGATTCAAAATGTTCAGCATTTGAAGGGTTTGAGTAAGGTGATGGCTCGATGATAAGAATTTTAGAATATTTAATTTGTGAAGTTGAACAATGATTTAAGAGACTTAATGAACGTGTTATAGTTTTAGGTTAGTTACCCCAGTAAAGGAAATAGTACTTGTGTGGGTAGGCAATATTTGAAGTGGTTCGACAATTAGAAGTGGAATGATTCAAAAGACGGCTAGATAATGAACACTATAACTTTGGAAACAACAATTAGTATAGTTGCTATAATATATATGAGTTTCTTAGTGAATGATGAGAACAATGTTGCGCCTACTGAGGTTAGAATCTTTCACAGATTGAAGGTATATCAATAGGGTCATGATACGACTACTACAATGGTATTGATGCTTACTTGGTTAGAGTTATGGAGTATATTACTTCTGTTATCGACCTGATCTATGAAATAATGCATATCGCTTGGGCTAGAGATGAAGTGGATTTTGTAATGTTTTGCAATAGGTAGAAATGTGTAGGCTATTCGGGTAGAATCTTCTCGATAAGTATGATGTGTTCTAGTGATGGATCTAACAGAATTTTATGATATCGTACTAATTGTCTATAAAAATGGATACGTCAATTCAAGTACGAATACTAACTACTTAAGGAGTTATCAATTGTACCACATGCTCGTATAATGAGATTTTTTGTTACATTCACATTTGAGAAACTAACTAGTTTGTTACTATGCACGCTTGGGTTAAACATTGTTTATAAGGAAGGTTTTAGTGGTACATCTTTGGTACGATATTAATGTGTTTAGGTTGTAAAGTATATCTCGAGGATTGTAAATCAGAAGTGGTGATTTCAGCCCAAGCTCCAAAGGAGTTGATTGATATCAAAATGACAAGATTATGGGTAAAGCAAGTCGCAACGAGTATACTTGTGTGTAGGTAATTGAGGATTTTAGTAAGAACGTGTGTATAAAATTAAGTAAGTCCTTTGAACTTGGTTGGTGCTGGAAATGACTATTGAGCATAAGGGTAATAAGAGTTTGTGATGGATTATGACCGGGATGCAACCATATGATAAGAATTTTTGGTTGAATGGATTTGGTATGGTAATAAAAACTTGAGTGTATCTAAAGTTGTGGTTTGCTACTATTTGGTGAGTATTTGGGAAGTAGTGTGATCGTATAAAAAGTTGTAGGATTTGTTGAGACACCACTTGAATAGAATTGAAAGGAGCTAGAGTCATAAATGGAAAGAACTAGTGAGATGTAGTTTAGCCTTAGAAAGGAGGTGAGAACAGGGATATTTACTCTAATTGTTAGGGCCAAAGATGTATATTCAAAGAGAGTGGAGAATTAGGTTCAGAGACACCTGGTTCCATCAGTTTAACTATGGTTATGGTGATAGTATTACGTGCTGTTCATCTGAGTTAAAACAGTTGGATAAGATTTGAGGAAGAAGTCTACATTTATTTGGCTCGAGCGTAGTGATAAGTTCTTTTATGATTTTGAGTTTGCTAATTGGTATGGTTAGAATGTGAATTCAAGTCTTTCATTGTAAGTCTACGTTTGTGATAGTATATATTGTCAAGGTATGGATTGATAAGGTAAGAAATGAGTGATCGCACCGGGTATTGACTAATTAAAAGGACTAGTGTAGGGTTTGGTTCGTAGAGTTTGTTACTTTTAATTGTTAAGGGACTTAAAAAAGAGTTTCACTTAATTTTTTTATCTAGAGTATGTGGTAAAATGGCATGGATTTGTTGGTCCAAGGATGAGATTGCTAAGCGAGTTAGCGAAAGGAACAAGAGTCTGGTATATTGAAGGTTGTATGAAGTATCGTCTTTGAGTTTAGATATGACTATGAGATGTGAACAAGTTTGACATAGACTTACTAGGAGTTTATCAACGACTTTTATGAAGATTTGATTTTCGTTTGGGTGACAAATAGTAAGGTATGGAAGATTATGCATTTTATGTGGGGTAAGATTGCACAAATTATGGTAGGTGACTTATGGATACACAATAGTATGGACTTAAATTTCTACTTGGTTATTGAGTACTTCAAGGGAATTGAAACTACTTTGTCGATGGGACTACACAGACTATTATGATGTGTTACACAAACATTTGATGATGAGTAGAGGTTATGAGATTATAGTATGTGGAATTATTTGAGTGACTAAAGATTTCTCTGAGTTTTAGCATGAGTTATGTGACAGTTTGTATTGGTAGTTGAAATATGGTATGTGAAAGTTTGGATGGAGTTGACTTAGGGAGTGACTTAATAGCTTTATCTCGATGGAAATGTACTATCAGATTTGGAATTAGTGCTATCAGCCCTGGGTGGGACCTGTATTTGTCATGGAATACTTACTTGGAAAAAAAAGGAGCCATAGTTCAGAAATTTTGGCTGCGACGATGTATTTGCTAAGAAGACGTCGATACTAGTGACGATTTGAGAGTAACATAATTGACCAGAGTGGTTATGATGTTTTGTTAATAATGAGATTGTGGGTTTTAGTGGAATAATGTGAAGAGTATGTAGGGTATGATAAATTGAGTATGGGAACGATCATAATGGAGACCAGGCCGGTGGGTTATGGGTAACTAAAAGTCAATGAGATGGAGTCAACTGAATGAAAAATATTTGATATGGACACTATCAAAAGACTATCTTGTGTTATTCGACCTTGGTTTCGTACATTCTTATATGACTACCTACTTTGTTCTAGACATGATTTAGAGTATAATTCACTGCCTAAGCCTACTCGTATTTTAACTTCGGTGGGTGAATTTCTAGTAGAGGATTGGGTGTACCGATCCTTTGTTCTCCTCTTGATAGGGTAGGATGCTTGGGCAGACTTGGACATTTTAGTTATGGCAGTTTTGGTGTTGTTTGGGATAGTTGAAGTATACTAGTGGTTCTACATGCACAACCTTGCTTATGAGAATTTTTAGGAGAGCTATCATGAATATTTACAATTGTTCAACAGTCTTAACATTTATCTTGTCATCGAGATCACATTCCGACCATGTGCGATTAAATATGGGGACCATTGGTTTTAACTCTCCTGCTATTAAGGGTTGTCTACGATCACATCGATCTACTAATCTAGCATTTCGATAGTGTTGTTAGAGTTTCTACATACTTGGGTGTATCGCTCGTTAGGTGGTTACTTGATCATTTTCTTTTTTGGATTAGATAAGTGATCCTCCTTTGATGAGTATCCGATGTCTTATGATTAGATTTTTATAGCTTAAGCTCGTAGAAAAATTTGCTTGTGAGAATGGAATCTTAATAAGATTTTTGATGATTTGTGTATTATAAGTGTGGGTGGTTGGTTCAGGTTCACTTATTCTTGTAGTTGGTATTGACTCAGAATGTTATCGTGGTTATGTAAGATAAGATTCATCGTGATGGTTGTGTTATGGTCTAGTGGGTTTTACTTTAGATTGGGTTTATGAGTTAGTTTGTTTCTTGATAATCACTCTTGACTTGTAGATATGCCAAAAGTTCGATTCAAAAATTCAACTCTTTGCAGTTAATCATGATTGAATGATTTTAAGGATGAGTTCACTTGGATAGATGAACCTCGACTCTTGAAGATTATAACTTAGGCTTTTGGTAACGTCGGTTATTCTTCCTTCACATTCTTTATGTTTGAAAATGAACATGTTTTTTAGTGGTGGATACTGTAACGACCCGAAAGGTTATTTTTGGAAATTTTCACGAAATCGCCATTTTATCTCCACCGATAGTTACCCCCAGTCATTGTTTATCAGTTTGTGAAGTTGGTTTGAGAATTTTGAACTATTCGTTTAGCTATAGTTAATTAATTAGCAGGTATTTTTTAAAATATAATTATTTTTATTAGGTGGTTAATCGGCCAAGTTCATAATGTATTTAATAGGAAAAATTACTGAAATACACGTATTATGTTTCCCTTATTTCCAATATCCCTTTCTATTTCTAAAAACCTCTAAAATCCCTTATTTCTTTAATGTATCCGAGCTACATATTAATGTATTCGAGCCAGTATTTAATGTATCTGAGCTACATATTATGTATTCGATTTATTTTATAATGTAACCGAGCTAGTTTTTAATGTCTCTGAGCTACATATTATGTGTCTGAGCTAGTTTTTAATGTATCCGAACTACATATTATGTATCCGGTTTATGTTATAATGTATCTGAGATACTCTTTAATGTATCCGAGCTACATATTATCTATCCGGTTTGTGTTACTTTTTAAGGAATTAATGTAATTACAAACTAAAGAGGGATAGATTGTAATTTCATATTAAAACTATGTGATTCCTAAAATTTATCCCATTTAATACTCTATACCACTTGGCCCATATGTTAAGATAAGTTAAAGAGGTTTAACAGTTTTTAGAATATAAATGAGGGAAACCAAAAAGAAAAACCAGAGAACAGGTTAGAGAGAAGCAAATTGTGGTGCTTCAGGTACGAATACATAAACTTCAATAATGTTTTATACCTATGCATGGTTGGGTGAATATAATATATTAATTCTAGTGTGTGGAAAGCATTAGGTGACAAGAATTTATTTTCAGTTATATTAGTTTGCATCTTTCAAATTAATGGTAAATTAATTAGTGCAGGCAATTATAGGTAAAGATAGGTGGAATGTATGACAAATCAATTAAAACATGTTAGCTACTCCTTATGTATTGTTTGTTCTTTTTCATAGTTGAATTTGACGATTGTCTTTAACTTGTTTAAGTTATGGACAGTTCTGTGTGGTACTATATTAATATGAGCTTTTTTTTTATTTTTATAATATTGGTATAAATAAATATAATATTAATACCATTAGATTTATAATATTTGAATGAATTGGAACTTAATTGTAGCACCTCAAAAAAAGACTTGTAAGGAAGGGTTCAAGAATTGTGGAAAGGTCTAAGGAAGGGTTCAAGGACAGTGGAAGAGTCCACGGTCGATGAACCCATCCTTCAACCCAAGCCTTGGGAAAGATATTCTAAGTCATGGGTCTAAGGAATGGTTCAAGGATGGTGGAAGAGTCCATGGTCAGTGAACCCATCCTTGAACGCATGCCTTGTGAAAAATATTCTAAGGCAAGGTCTAAGGAAGGGTTCAAGGACGGTGAAAGAGTCCACGATCAGTGAACCCATCCTTGAACAAAAGTCTTGTGAAAAATATTCTAAGGCAATAGTCTAAGGAAGGGTTCAAGGATGGTGGAAGAGTCCACGGTCAGTGATCCCATCCTTGAACCCAAGCCTTGTGAAAAAATATTCTAAGGCAAGGGTCTAAGGAAGGTTCAAGGACGGCGGAAGAGTCCACGGTCAGTGAACGCATCCTTCAACCCAAGTCTTTTAAAAAATATTCTAAGGCAAGGGTCTAAGGAAGAGTTCCAGGATGGTACAAGAGTCCACGGTCAGTGAACCCATCCTTGAACCTAAGCCTTGTGAAAATTATTCCTACGCAATGATTCACGGATAGGTTCACGACCAGTAGAAGGGTCCACAGACGGTAGACCAATCCTTGAAGATTGACTTAAAAAAATAAAACTCGTCAGTTATTTTTTTCAAGGTGATATAGGTCTTTTCCTATGCATCTAATACCTAAACTAGGTCGTTTTAATCCTAATCCTACACTCCATATAAGTCATTTAAGCCTAAAATTTAACCATTCTAAAATCACTTTTTAAATTTACCCAAATCCCTCCAAGTTCTTCCCCCAAAAATTTCTCTCTCTAAAGCTTGAAGATGAAGACTATGATTTCAAGATCAATTATCCAAATTCACCATTAATTGTGGGCTTTGAACTCTAAGGTATGATATTTTTCATCCATGGGGCCCTTTCCTCCATGGAGTTCCCAAATCCTCCAATTTACAAAGTTAGAATTCCCCAATTGAGTGAGGGTTTTCTTCCATGTCATGGGTTCCTTTAAATATTCATTTATTTGACTGTTTCATGATCTATCACGCATGAATTGAGATAATTACATGATTTTATGATGAATTCCCATGAACCCATGCTTAACCCATATTTTCTAAATATTGATGATTGAAAATGAGTTTTGAACTATGAAAGGTGAATTATGAAATTATGCATGTTCTTATGGAATTGATGAGATGATGTATATTACTTTGAGATTAAAAGAATATATATTGTTGTGGTTTATTGTTGTGAAAGGATTGCTCAGATAACTACCTCATGCATGAATGTGAAAGGTTTTCTCACATAAAGGATTCTAAGGTTGAAAGGTCTTCTCACCTAAAATGAATCAAAGATAAGGAGCCATTCTAATGAAACCTATCTTAGATTGGTTACTTCATTGTACCTTTCCATGGATGGCATATGACTTAGCTTGGATTGGTAAGATGACGTGCCCTTCCATTGATAATAAAGACAAGTTAAGAAAATGACTATTCTGTGGGATTTACGCTTAACACCGAGAGGATATTGAGATGGGAGCTCTCCCGTTAGTAGAGCTCGGGTTTTTAGAAGCAATCTCTTTATACCATACCTATATGCCCCCATCGGATGATTGTCTTAGATAGACATTAGCTAGTAGATCCACATAAGCTAGAAGTCCATGGTCTTACTTTGACAAGTAGGACACCCCTTTTTGGTGTGGGGTAGACATTGGATTCTGTGTTGATATCTCACATGGTCTTATATGTCGGTTAAAGGTAAATCTTCCACAATACTAATGAACTAAGGTTACTTCAAGAAGTATCTCACGTGTGTTCAAAGAACTTTAAAGATGTTAGCTTGCATTGACCATGTTTAATGACTCATGTTTTCTAACCCTTTTTATATCATGTTTTAGCTTGGTCATTGCATGTCATGAAATGTCCCCTTTTTAAGCATAGTATCAAATGTTATATACATGGCTATGATATTTTGGACATGTTTTTAACTAACACATATTCTTGCCTATATTTCCTCAAATGTAGAGTCTGACAGTCAAGGTTCCTAGTTTCATGGCTATGGATTGATTTGAGAGATTCCGAGCTTTGGTGAGTCCTCATGTTTCGAGGATGGATTTTCATTCTTTTTTAGTTTTTCCTTCTTACTTTTAGTGTTGGACATGATGTATGGGTTAGGCCCAAATTTCATTCTTATGTACTAAATGGCTAATGAGACAAGTGTTTAGACTTCCGCTTTACTTTTATAAAACTTTTGGACTTGAAATGTACTTCTTTATCTCTTTTCATTATATTTCTTATGTTATGAATGCTAAGTGTCTTGTATGGGGCCTCTCGTGGTCTTATACGCCATGTTACGCCTAGGGGGTACTTTGGGTCGTGACATTAACCATAGACTTGAAATTTGGAGAAAATTGAAAGAGTTGACATATTAATTGGTATCAAGATTTAGGAACTTGATTTTAGGTTTGGGTGAGTTTTTGGGTCTAGGCTAGACAGATAGTAGTATGTGTGTTGTTAGCTTCGAATTTTTATTGTGATTCTTTATTTGAATTGATTGCATTGATTTGGAAGCACAATGAAAGGGAAAGGCTCAAGTTCCGGAATGAATTGTTGATTAACTTAGGCAAGTGGATTTCTCAATCTTTGTTAAGTGTATAGAATCATGTATTTCCTTGTGGTATGTGTTGGGGAGTAATGTGACTTGATGATGGGTTGACTTGTCCAAATTGAATAATTCTAATGATGAAAAAGGGGTAATAAATGGCAATGTGATAAATTATTGGTGTGTGATATGTTGCGAATGGTTTGAAAGGCTTATTGATTAATTGTTGATGTTGTATCACGATTGTGTTATGGTGAATTGTGCATTATTATGGAAATGATCATCTCCTCATTATTTGTGTGAACATATCATTTTCATTGATTTTGAGACATGGTTATGACAAGTGTCATGTGAATTATGGAAGAAAAAGAAATTAAAGAGGATATATACTATTTTGAGGTACGTATCACGGGTTGCGCATCATGATAAATATGATGACTTGGGGGACGTGTCGTACGTTGCGATAGATTGTTTTATCGATGGACGTGTCGCACGCTGCGATGAATTTTATTATCGAGGGTCGTGTCGCACGTTGCAACGGATGCATGGACAAATATATCCCCATGGGTCCCAGACTGAGAGACAGCGGGTGTGTATCATTAGGTCAGACATGTATCACTATACTTGACAGTACATTTCATTGTCTTGCACATCTTTATTATTAGTGAACTTGATCTTGTGTGTTGCTCATCTTGTGAGTGCCTTTCTATTGAATTTGTGAGTGATGAATATTAAGTTTGTTGTTGAGGATATGTAATTGTAAGAGTGTTTTTGTTGAGTTGTGTGCTATGTAAATTGTGAACTGTTAGGTTGGGCTGGTTTGATGCAGGTTGTAGTTGTGGAGGTTCGGTTAGTTTGGTAGGAGTATCCGTATTCTATATTATTAACTTGTGTTTAGGAGTTCGCTTGCTGAGTACCGTATTGTTTGGTACTCACCCTTTGCTTCTACATCTGTGTAGGTTATGAGCTCGAATCTTGATGATACTCTCTCTTATCTTCTGGGCCAATGCTTCCTATGGAGATTTGAGAGGTAGCTGATTGTCATCTCAGCAGACCTTTTCACTCCTATTTATGATCTTGTTCTACTTTAGAGTTAACATCATTTGACACTTGTTTATTTCTTTCAAATCTATTGTAATTCAAGGCTTGTACACGTGACAATCGGGTTTTGGGGTATACTTAAGTTAATTATGAATATCCACATTATTTAATAGTATTAAACTTTTATTCTCGCTTTATTTCTGCATTTATAGTAAATTTTGGGTTTTATGCTTACTTGTCTTGGTGGGATATGATAAGTGTCATCACATCCATTGTTGGTCGTGACACTTGACAATACTGAAATCCAAATACTTGAACTTCTCAAGTACCTTTTCAATCACATCAGCAACTTCAATGTGTTTCATAATATTCCTTTCAACAAATTTATAAGAATTCTTAGCATACTTAGATTCAACACAAACTTGACATTTTTATTTATTGCACTCAGTTAGGCAAATCATCTAAGCTCATCAATTTGACTCAAGCAAGTAAGAACAAGCAGTAATATTGCTTTTGAAGAGACCTTTCGTGAGGTAACTTTTTCTGACAAATATTTTGTTATATACTTTTCATAACTTTGTCAAATACATACACTGTTTTAGAGTCAGCACGTTCTCAGATGTTCTTTTCAGAAGGACCTTCCATAACATTCAATTTGGTTGTTATAGAATTAGTCATGACCATAGTCTCATCGGTCCAATAAGGGAAATATGACCCAAATGTTCATTTCACAACAAAAGCATGACAGATCATTTTTAACCAATTTTCATGTCTATACAAATAAATTTATTTTAATAGACATATCTTTTAATGAAAAATCACAATATTTTAAGTGACACTTTTTCATGAAAGAACACAATTCTTTTGAACGACTAATATAATTTTGTGGTTTTATACTAGTCATATCATATACTAGTAAAGAGAGACTCAACGACCACAATATCAAATATACTCCAAGAATCTTGTGGGTCTAACATAATTCAAGAATGTCATTAAATTTCATATCTTGTACTTTCAAATTTAAATTAGATAGTAAGTCTAATTTTGTCTTTATCACAAGTAAACAACCCCTCACATTTTAAACATGTTCTCAAAAATATTTTTCAAGTATTTGCAATTATTTTCCATATATATTTTCTAATGTTTACAAATTGTATTCCATCAAAATATACATTGGCAACATGAAGCCTTCTTTTGGAGTTTAATCCATAGAAACACCCATTGCAAGCACAATAATCAGTAATTTTATGTCACTTGTGTTTTTTTTCTTCTTTCTGTCACGATTAGATAGAGAACTTAGTATTTAGAATACTAAAAATAAAGATTCAATTTGTATATAACTTGTTTCTAGTTTAACGTTTTTATATTCTTCTAATTGTTAACCGAATGAACATTGAATTCTGATGAAGTTTTTATATTCTTCGAATCAGTTTCACATTCAGACAGAGTAGTAAATCAACAAGGTTTTAATCTCTAGAAATCTCTAATACGACACTGTTTCTAGCTAACGATGAAGTTTTTATATTCTTCAAATTGTTTAGCTTTAATATCCCTGACGAAGATTTTGTACTCTTCAAGTCATAAGATTCATTGAAACAGAGTATTTCAAAATTGGGGAAGTTTCTATACTCTTCAAATAAAATGCAGAGTCTAATTTATTTGGTGAAGTTCTTATATTTGTCAAACCAAAGGAGTGAAAAAGAATCAAAAGATTTAGTCTCCAAAAATCATACACAAGAAAATTTCACATGAAGTAGAAAACTACAAAAGTTATTTTTCCTCCTCCAAAAAGAATACATATTAATAATAATAAAGATATATTCTGAGATCATCACATAATGACCATCTATCCAAATATTTATGAAATAAATCTCATAACTTAAAAATGATAGAAAAAGAAATAGTCAAGGGAAATAAAGATAAAGTCTATTTTTTTACTCCCATTGAATCATATTATATCTATCAGCAATGATTCCATTCAACTCACGTTTCTTGCTAATTTTTTCTTTTCTAGTTTCCATCATTTTCCTGTTTTCCTTAGAAGACATTGAATTTCAACGAGAAACTAAAATTATGTTCAAATATTGTTAGGAAACAACATTTGTTCATTTTCTTCTTCTCATAGTTATATATAATCAAAAATATAGAAAAAAATAATTTAAGTGCATATCTTGGCCTGTATGCACAAAATAATTTTTCTCATTGAAAAGAAAACTGAAGGGGTGCAATGCTTGAATGCACTTGGGGAGAAAAAAATAATTTTACCCATCCAAGAAAAACTTACTACAGAAAATATAATTGAACATATTAAAGTAGTATACATCCAAAATATCTTTTATCATATGATAAAATATTACTTTTTTTTCCAACAAAAAGAAAATAGAAAATAAAATTATTTCCTTTACCACAGAATATACCAACAATAATTAAATTTATTAAGCTTTTTACTTCTTGTATTCATATTAGCAAACCAGAAATAAAAAAAGATGAAAAGAAAAAAAAAAGAACAATCCGAGTCCACAGAACCCAATATGTGTCCTTAAGAAATTTAAACCACTTAAGTACCCAAGGTTGTAGATTAATTCCTCCCAAGATAAAATGGATTAACCATTAAAGAAGTAGCAGTACCTCAAACTTTGATAATTTCAATGAACTCAAAAAGACAACAATGAATCACAGACACAATCAATCCATTTCATTTTGTAAGAAATGTATGCATAAGAAGGAAAGAATTCAATGTAGAAAACTGAGTAAAAGTTTCTCTATTTAGAGCCAAAAAAAGGGTAAGGTCACAACTCTATGGAAAAAAGACAATCTTTCAGAAAAGTCACAACCTTTTGGAGAAGGAACAACCTTTCAAATGGTCGCAACCCTTTATAAAAGACACAATCTTTCATAAAGGTCACAACCCTTCGGTAAAGTCACAACCCATCATTTCCTATTTACACCTTTAAAACCCAATAGTTGTGTAAAAAAAATAAAGCTCGTTAAGCTCCTTATGTCTGCCATCAATGACGTATATAGTCTCCCCTACAGTGTCCATAGTGACACCTACATTAGGTGGAGGAATATCCCCAACAACATCAGCCATGGGCCATTCTTAGCTATTAAGATAAAAACACGTACAATTCTTCGTCAATAGGGACACGAGCTATGAAATCACCCCCGAAGGAATATAGTTTCTTTCCCCAGGTATGGCCGCCTTTTTCCTCCAACTGGATTTGGAGGGTCAATGTAAATAAGAATCCAACAACAAGTTTAAAATTGGTCACACACTTGCACAACCAAGGAAGTTAAAGGAAAATTGAAATACTACCCCATTTACTAGAATTAAAGAAACACCATTCTAAGTCTATGTAACCATATCATCTCATCAACTTAAAAGTACAAAGACTAGAAAAGTATTACTCAAACAATCCAGAAATAACTACTTTGATTAGTAGAAACCATCAAGAGAAACACTAAATGTGGAATTACTAAAATATGAAGTTGACCACCAAGGCAGGGTAAATGTAAAGACCGGTTCCCGTCATTACATAAATGTCAATGAGGAAAGAATTGGGGCAAAAAAACTTGAGTAGTGACTTGAAAATTCCTAGCCTAGTCCAGATTTGGATGAAATCTGAGTCATGTGAGGTCTAGGGAAATCTGGTAATGAATGAGAGATTTAATAACAAAATTGATTACATGATTAGATATCTAAGACGTTAAGAAACTCGTACGACTTTACAGAATCGAATTCGGGTGAGTCGAAGTCCCAAAATTGATCTTAGCGTGAAAGAGTAGTTTTTGAACTTCATAGGTTGAATGTGTATTGTGAAATGGGGGTTTGAAACTCAAATTCCAACTCTTTGTCTTTGTGTAAGACGTTGTGGCAGGATAGGGTCTGCCGTAGCGGCACAGTTGCGAATTAAGGCGGGCTTAATCCCCAAAAACGTTAATTTTCTACAAGTTTCGCTTTTGAGAGCTAAGAGACGACCCCAGACGATTTCTTGATAGTTTTCCATGACTTTTAGTACTAAACGTAAGGGTTTTACTCCCCTAATCCATTTTTCGATACGTAGAACTTAGATTCGTGGATGATTATCATTGGGGAGGTTTTTGACTGAAACTAATAGAGTAAAAAACCCTAAGTTGGGTATTAGGATCTTTAGTTTGTCCTAGGGTTGATAATTCCAATTTTAATCCACGTAATTGGGCCTCGTTTATTGATCCTCGCATTAATTTGTTATTTTTAGACCATGTACGAGCAGAAAGAATTCGGAAAGGGAAGAATCAAGTGCCTTAGGGGGATTCAAGCTTGGTTTCGAGGTAGGTGATGGTTTGATTTCATTTTTGTGTGATGTATGTTGGTAATTGTTTCATGTAATGCATGTATGTAAGTAAGTCCTATTGTTCAAACTTAATGAAATGAGTATGAATGAATGAATGTATGCCATGATTCAACACTTGATTGTATGATTATGAGTATGTACATGATGAGTGTGATTGTGATTGTGGTCTTGTTGATTGGATCGGATGTCACGTTCTGACACATATATTAGATCGAGTGCCACATTCCGACAGATATATTAGATCGGGTGTCACGTTTCGACACACTAATTGGGATCGAGTGTCACATTCCAGCACATACTAATTGTTTTGTCATTTCTACTTGTTATTGAGAATGAGGAATTGTACATTGCTCCTGAAATAATAATTGATGTGTATATATATTATGTACATGTCGTGTTTACTGTGTTGTGACTTCCTATGTATGTTTCGCTTACTCGAATAGTCGTGTGATCCTACCAGTACATTGTGGTTTTGTATTGATATTGTACTTGCTCATTCTTTGTTGAGTACAGGGCATTTCCAGGCGGCTATTGATATACCTCAGCTAGGAGATCAGTGATCGAGATCGGAATTCAAGTGTGACCCAGTTCTTTCAGGCTGCCATGAGTTGTCTTTTTGCTTAGTCTACTCTCTTCGGACATAAATTATTACTTTAGGTATACCTTGCTTAGTTTTGGGGTTGTACCCCTTGTTCGTAGATTTGTTTAACTTTAGAGTTTTGGTACATTGACTTTTAGGTTCTAAGCATTGTTTTCTGCAATTGTTTTGTTAAGACTTTTGAAGTTTATAAGAACTCCATTTTATTTTTGCATTTAAACGTGCTTCCGTATCTTTAAATACATTGTATTTTTGTTAACTTGGTTAGATGGGTTGTAGTAATGGTTCTCCAACCAGAGGGTTAGTGTGGGTTTCAATCATGATGATTTGGGTCGTGACAAACTTTGTATCAGAGGCCTAGGTTCATTGATCTTGAAGTACCAAAACGAGTCTAGTAGAGTCTTGTGGAACTATACGGAGACGTCTGTACTTTTCTTCGAGAGGCTATAGGACTTTAGGAAATCTATATGTTTTCTCTTGTCTCCTTTCGTTCTATAACTTGATTCCAATTAGTATTTGGTGATCCAAATTGGTATCTAATCTCCTTCACTCTTTTTTCTGAAGATGGTTAACACTAGATTCAACATCGTTATGCGCGTAGCTCCCGTCAATGAGCCATTGAGGAGTCCACAGCAAGAAGCGGCGGTCGAGGCAGGGGTAGAGGAAGAGAATGGGATAGAGGCCGAGGAAGGGTAGCACCCGTGATGTTTGACGTAATCAAAGAAACAACTTCCAAATCAAGTGTCAATGATCGCGTGTTGTAATATAACCCAACCGAATGGGTTGGGGTTGAGTCCCAAGGGAGCAGTTAGTAGTCGAGAAACAAATAGAAAAGTAAAATTATGTTCTAATCAATCATAAGCTATAAATGTTTACGAATAAAAAAATATTAAATCTAAAAGTGACACAAATGTCAATTATCAATAGGGGGTTTGTATTCAACTAAGAAGCAAAAATAGTAAAAATAACAATGTGAAATAGGGAGACGGGATTCTTGGGATGTGATAGGAATACGGGATAAAATAAACAATCCGGTAAATTGCTATTGATAGTAAATCGCTGAGTATTTGTAACTAAGCTAGACTTTAGTGGGGGTAAATTTTCTCTTGAACAACTTACCCCGAATCAATTCGGTTTCTCTTGAACACCAAATCACAGCAATTAAGCACAGCCTTCGTCTTAGCCCATTCACTTTCTCGAGCTGAATGTGTGGGAAAAGGCCTAGGATTCACTCTCTCGAGCTGAACCCACGACGACCCAATAACCACCGGCTATCGATTTAGTAGTCTTGGTTTTAAAACCTTTCTCTCTAGCAAGCCAAAAACACGAAGATGAAATCATATTTGCAACTACAATTCCATTAAGTTCAAACACAACTACTAAATGAAATCACATTTAAACAGCAAATAGACTATCAATGAGCAATACCCAACACTAAATTTAACTCATATTCACATAATCACACCCCAAGAATTGGGGTTTTAGCTACACATGAAAAAGAAATAGAAATTGATATCAAAAAGAGTTTCCGTCAAATGGATACGATAAATAATGTCTTTAAACACGTCAAGGATGAAGATTCTTCAAGACCCACTTCCAATTTCTTGGAGTTGAAAACCTTGAAGCTCAAGAACAATATCTCCCAAAAATTCTAAGAACTAAAACTGATATATTCTAAAAATTTGTTTTAGAATTGTAAAACTTGATTTCTAGATCCATACTAAACTAACAATTCAAACAAGTATTTATAGTTCTTGAAAAGTTGTGTTGCGAAGGACCACTCAGCGCAGTTAGTCGGGATCACCGATGCACTTGGCGATCAGCCCTTTGGTCTGGGTCATCACTTTTCAGCTCTTGCCTTCATCATCTTCACGTTTTGAATCATTGGGTGATATGGTGTTGCTTCGCGGATTAGATCGGCAACGCGCCGACTGCTTCCTTTCATCACCAAATTGATATTTTCCTTCAGGGCTCAGCACACTGGAAATTTAGGTGCGGTTAAGGCCTTTCGGCGACTCGCCTAATGCATTAGGCAATCCTCAGGCCTTCATTTCTTCGTTCTTTCAACCGCCTTGTTCCTTTTTAGCTTGATTGCGTCCATGCTTTGTCTCTCAACTCAAATACCTAAAACTTAATGATTTACATCAATTATTGAGACAAAATATGCATTTGAGGACACTAAATCTATCAAAATGAAGCCCTAAATGAGTCCAAATTGTGGACTCAACAACACCCCAACTTAAACTTTTGCTTGTCCTCAAGTAAAACTCAAGCTCACCAGTTCAAAAAGGATGTCTCAAACAGTGCTACACAAGACTCAATCATGAATGCATATGCAAGACTCAACTTACTCATGCAAGGATCAATTGTGTACTCAAAGACTCAAGTTGTGACACAACATTATCAAAGAATCTCAAGCTCACTATACTTGCTTCAAATGCAAGTTCAAGCTCAACAAAGGAAATCAAATGCCCTCACACAAATAATGATTTCATATTCACACACAATGGTTTAATCATTTAAAGTTCCGGAATCAAATGCAACGCTCACACTCACAGAGAAGAACACTATGCATGATTTCACCCATAGGTTTACCCGTATTTTCCGATTGACAATTGTTTCAGCTCACTCAAGATCAAAAAGGTCTATTCAAGGCTAGTAATGGGGCTGAGTGCAAAGGTATGGTCATTTAGGCTCAGTGACTGTCATCCTCATGAGATGTGGTGCTCACAACACTTCCTTCTCTTTTCCTCACCCATGTTTCTACCTAGTTGGAGAGTTTGTCATAGTCACCTATGTTTATCGTGCTTGATCTATTGTGTTTATGGGTTTCCAAACTTTGGCTGATTTGGTTATTTTGGATATGACTGACTTTGATATAATCTTAGGCATTACTTGGTTGTCCCCCTATTATGTTGTGTTAAATTGTAAAACTTGATACGCTCAAATTACACCTCCTAAAAGAAGCATAAGCGATCGTTATCAAATAAAGAACCCAACATGTAGGTTGGGGTCGATCCCACGAGGAAAATGGTTTAGACTTTACTTTAACCAACAATTATATTCAATTAGTCAAAATACTTCTAGAAACAAATAATAAGAAAGGGGGGAATTTGTGAAACAAATTGTAAGAATTCAGTAAGTAATTAGTAAACAAAAGTCAATTTTTGGTTGTTATCAAGATGAGAAAATTAACTAGGGTATACGTGTTCACCACAAGCTCATAACTCAGTAATCCTAGTAATAACAATCATTTCCTAGTGAATTACATGCAAAGTGATAATTTAGGTATCTCTAAATCCTTGGTCCGGCATCTAGAGAATTTTACCCCGCACCTTGGTCCGGCTACGTGTGTATAATTTACTAACCCTTACCTTTACCTCATATTAGACATCATAATCGATGTTTGGCTTAGTTATTACTTCGCACCAATCGACACTAGCCTATTAGATAGTATCACACTAAATCTAT
>JAJOOR010006149.1:0-45427 GCA_036250505.1 Solanum acaule | reverse complement strand
CCCCCCCAACCCCCCCCCCCCCCCGAAAAAAAAATTAAGTTTATTTTTTAAAAAAAATTTCAACTTCAAATTTTTATTTTTTCACCCCCACCCTCAACCCCCCGACCCCCCAAAAAAAAATTAAGTTTGTTTTTAAATAATATTTTCAATTTCAAAAATTATTTTCTACTCTAGTAAAAATAAAAGATATTTCTCAAAAACATTTTTCATTTATAAATCAAATAGTAAAAAAAAATTCCGGGAAAATATTTTCTACTCACCAACCAAACATGAGAAAATAAGTCAAAAATCTATTTATTTTCAAGGAAAACATTTTCCTTCATACCAAACACACCCATAATTTGTATAAGATCTGTTAAACAAGCCCCGAGCGTTGGGCATGCTTAGGACGTACAGGACGCTTAGGGCGTAAGTCTTACAGAACTAAGCCACACACTTGAGTCTCGGGGCGTTTTGCTAGAGCCCCCGCCCCAGGGCGAGCCCCGAGGCGAGTCCCAACAGAGTTTTTTAAAACACTAATTTTGATTTACTTACATTTCTTTCCAATATATATGTTTTTAATATTATTTAATTTGTTACACTCTATATTTTCTCTTTCTCCCTTACGCCATTCTATTTTAGTTTATATGCTCTATATTTCGAGACTAAAATAGTTAATGGCATCTTCATTTCACTCTTTATTTTCCACATTTGAATAAAACTTTTCCAAATTTAAAGAACTACTATTAATACTTTATGTTTCACTTTTTTATTATTTCTATTATATAATATTTGTAATTATCATATTATAAATCATATAAGACCATTAATTAAATCTCTAACATTCGTAGTTCTTTTTAATATAATATAAAATTTTAAAAATTATATTATTTAATATATACTACTTTTATTCCGAATTAATAATATTTCCATTTTTAAAAATATTTCATCACTTTAAATTGTATAATTTAAAATTATTATTATTATTATTTCACTATGAAGAATGCACAAAATTTAAATGATAAGATGAAATTTTTAATTTAAAAATGCAATATATAACATAATAATTTAAATACAAGAGAGCAAAAAAAAATTCATTTGAACTTCATAATGCATTAATAGAGCATTTATAGAAGCAACGTAATAATCTTGAAAGTTGAGTTTTTATGTAATGTTTATATGATTGTATTTTATTAATACTTTCACTTTTATTTGAGTTGTCCATTAATATATTTATATAATATTTTATTGCAATATATGTCATTTGGAAAAATAAAGAATTTGAAAAAAAATAAAATTTTTATATCACATGAAAATTATATAAATTGATTAAAATACAAAATTGCAAGCAAATATTATATAATATACAAATTAATGGACAATTTAAATACAGTAAAACCTCACTAAATTAATATAGGTGGAATCATGAAATATTATTATTTTATAAAGGTATTATTTGATCAATAAATTAATATTTATTAATTTTAAGAGTGTTTCGACACCACAAAATTTATTCGGGGATGAAATCTCAAAGAATTTGAATGAACCCACTTGTAAAAATATCATTGAACTTGAGGTCATGATTAATGATCTCGGTTACCGCAATGAAATGGACATTAATAACGTATTGGATGGTGAAAATGATACATGTTTAGAGGTCCACAACTTAGAACAAATTGTGGATATCACTAGAAAAAACAATGTTGATGATAAAGTTGAAGATGATACAATACATTTGGAACCAGTTACGCGTAAAGAAGCACTATCACATCTAGAACTCTTCACAATTTTATGGTACAGTTCGAAAAGTCAACACTGAAACTTTTCGATGCAATAAGAAAAGTTAGAGATGAGCTTTAACTAGATTCAAATTTTGACAAAAAACAAAACATAATAGAATCATATTTCACTAAATTATCTTAGATATATTTGTACTCTTAAAGAATAATTAATTTATCATATTAATGGGACCATATATTTATATAGGGGTCTTTCGAAAATATATTATCTTATTATCTTATCGAAATGAGTGATTTTTCCATTGGCCCAAGTTGGACTGTAACATCCCGGAAATCTAATGACCCAAGCTAGAGCCTAACATGTAGTCTAGAGTCTTAAAAAGGGTAAACGTCAAGATAAGAGTCATAAAATGACTTCCCTAGGATAGGAATAGTGTTTTTGTCCCTAAACGTCAAGGCATGGCCCCCCCTAAGGAACCCCCAAGGGTCTTTGATGAAGGCCAATGGGCTGCTCAAAAACTATCCAAAAAACAATTTCATCCACGAAGGGGGAACCACGAGGTGTGGATTGACTCATGCCCCGTAGATGGGAGTCATGAGTCAAGACTTAGCACCCCCAAACCTCCCTAAAATCTCCTAGTCTTAGTCCCAAACCACGTTTGCATAGTACGGTCTGTGGACCATACCACACCCCGTAGATGGGGCCTCGTGGATGAGTCCTAGACCAAGGCCAAGAGACCAGCCTTATACCCAATCCACGAGTGACCAGTACGGTCCGTGGATCATTCCACGCCCCATAGATGGGGGCTCGTGGTTGAGGTCCGCAATGTTGTCAAGGAATCTCGGCCAAGGGTCAACTCTTTTAATAAATGCTAATTAATCAAGTAAGGGTGGGGGACGACTATTATAAGTTATTTTAGACCCATATAAATAGTTTTAAGTCATTTAATTTCACTTAACTCCTCATAACTCACAATACCCAAACTCAAACCCACTTCCCTCTGAAAATATTCTCTTTCTAGACTCTATTGAAGAACAAAGAAGAAGATCAAGATAGGGGTTCAAGATACATGCTTTTCATTCAAAATTCATGAGGAAATCATCAATCAAGGTATCACTACAACAAAAATCACTTTTAACGGCAATATTTATTGCCGCAAAAACTTTTAGCGGCATTTAAGTTAATGCCATTGCATCCAGTGTCGCTAAAGCCTTTAATGACATTTATATAGAGTGCCGGTAAATGTCCATATTATTGCCACTAAATGTAATTACTTCTAGAGGCATTTATTTAGCGGCAATTATTATTGCCAGTAAAGCTTCCTTTATTTTGCGGCATTTGTTATTAACGGTAAAAATACAACAATTACCGCTAAACAAGACCTATTTTACTAGCAATTATTATGGAAACTAATGTTGACCATGAATTCACCTCAATCATATATTTAATCAGAAAACCAATTCAAAAATAATAATAGAGAATTACCAAACTCAAACAACGTCATTCATATAAAACAAGAACAATCAATACATTTACTTTCTTATCTTCGTAAAAAAAATATGAATTATAAAAACAACAATATGTTCAAGTTATAAAAAAAAACCCAGAGAGAATGTGTTCAACAATGGAAAAACAAGGAGATTGAACTATTACTTCTTTTTCCTAGTGAAACTATGGCAACTTGGATAACAATGATGTGCTATCAGGAGGATCTTTAGTAGAGCCAACTTTATTTGATACTTGACAACAATGATGTGCTATCAGTAGGATCTTCAATAGAGCCAACTTTATTTGATACTTGTAGCTAGGTCAATCAGGCGGCACGTCGATTCAGAAGAAGTATCATTAGGTTGATTGCATTGTTTGCTGATGCAACATCTTAGAGCCCTATCTGCATGAAATTGCTTACTGTATTAGCTTGTAAAGTAATAGTGGCCTGAAGAACTGAATGCACTGGCATTATCTATGTTCTTCTGAAAGCAGAAAGAAAAGAACTACCAAGTACTACCTCTTTTCTTCTTCTTTTTGATGAGTAACCTCACAGTACCACTCAGTCCAATAGAGATCATCCAAACTGTTGCAGATCTATTAAGACTAGGCTCTAGCAAACAATGAAACAAATCAGTTAGACTTAAAAATGAAAAATTTTGCTTGATAAATAAGAGGTGCACAATTCATGTGAAAATTTTTGCCAGTGTTTGCCCAAATGACTGCAAGAGACGCATACAAGTGAAAGTATAATCATAGATCTATCCATGTAAATGCCAAGCATATGATATTGTTTTGCTCCATAAGACTGTCCAGAAAATGTGTCAAGTGCACTTGACATCCCCATCTATTTGGAAACAGAGAAGAAATTTTTTTCATTAGAATCAATACCATATTAATTAAACGTCGAAAAATTTTGATGTCATGAAGGACTAATAAAGTTCTGTTTCAAATTCTACTCACCAAGAGGCTGATACCAGTAACATAAGTGAAGGAATTCGCCATGGAAGCACCGGAAAGGGGCAATTCTCCAAGATGCCCAACTAACATAATGGATATAAGCTGTAAAGATAACTGCAAAAGGTTAACGCTCACTAAGGGTCCTGCTAGCCATATTTGCTTCTTCAGTACTACAATTTGTTAAAATAAAAAGAAAGTACACTCTTTTCTTCTTCTTTTTTCAAAAAACTGAGTACACCTAAAATTTATGTTCAAAATAATAAAGTATCAGTTAACTCATGTATAAAAGAGAAAATGAGGAGACTAGTTTTTAACCTTGCTTCTCACAACAATGTTGATTGAATCAGAAGGATGAAGATCAAAGATAATACTCTCAACAAAGTAGTTTCCTCCATCATCATTTTCCAAAATCCAATTCAACCTGTCAATGCGCTTGGTGCTACCATTGCATTTTTTGGAACTTTACTTTACTCACAGGTAATTCAAAATACATTCTTATTAAGTTCATGTAATTGAATTTTCATGTTACTCTTGGGGCTAACAAAGATCCAAATGAATCTAGCACATGTACAATTAGTTGTTTGTTTTAATCTTATACATGTACCATTAAAGCACTCCATACTTTGATAAACAATAAACTTGTGATCAATAAATACAAACGGCACATGAGGAATGTGTTAAAGACGTAATTAAATATATAAAACTGTGTTTTCTCTAACAACTTAGGTTTTAAGATGAGATTATTGCTTGCTAAAAGAAAAGAGAAATGTACCCTTTAAAATTAAGCAATCCAAAATATAATGCCAAATGAAGTACAAGAATCAAGCTTCATGTTCTTCTAAAATAGTTAACCAATTTGAGTTGATAAGAATCCAAAAAAAGTTTCACTTTGCCTATTAGACTGGTACCAGTTAATCTTATTACGGTGTCATATAAGAAAAAGCAGGAGTTTCCCTATGGTTCGCAGATTCATACTCCCAAATATAGGTCTCGTAAAACTTTCAAGTCCAGGATATCAAACTGCCTAAGCAGTTGGCAGCCTCTGCATCTCCTAATAGAGCTATATTTCTAGTTTGAGGTTAAATGTTTTTACTAAACGAACCTCCAAAGAATTAGATGCACCTCATTTTCCAACAGAGAAATGACAATAATCTTATGACTGTAACCACAACAGAACATAAGATCTTACATTTAGGAAGTTGTCGAGTTACATTTGGGACTTGGGTTAAAAGAGCATGTGCACTATGTATGAAAGGATACAACAATAAGATATAACATATGGTTATTAACTTAGGCACGTGACATAGACACCAATACCATTCAAATGATTGATTATGACTCCAGGTCTAGGATTTAACTCGCTCTTGGCAGTGTCATTGTGCATGAATACTACTATGTTCTCATCTTTCAATCCTCCTCTTTTGAAGATCTGTAAGCATGACATACATATGCCTGCATCTACCCCATATAGCTTCAAAACCAATTAACAAAGTAAAATCAAAATATAGCTAAATGTCAAAACTTGATTAGTAATGGTAGTTGCATCTCTCTCCAAGCAAATACATGCTTCCCAATTTGCATAAAACAAGTTAGAAAACTATCAATGTGTGCTTGGCCCAATTTTCAGGAACTGACTTTTGAAGAAAGTTGCTTTCTGCACTTCTGAGAAAGCATTTCTGCTACTCATTATTTACTCATGCTACTACTAAAAAAGCACCTAGTATTTTACTTTGACTTACCAAAAGAGGGGCCAAAAAGGCTATTAATTAGATTAACATCCAAACTACACCGGATTAGATGAATTCATCTTTTGAGAATACTATTATCAATTCTCTTCAAATCCCAGTAGTGAAAACACACTTACATAATTTGAATAAGAGAAAACCAAAATGTCTGACATAGAAGAACTCGTGATACATTCAAGGACAAATTTTAAGTGAAACAGTTTATCAAACATCAAATCAAATGCATATTCACAAATGTACAAAGACAGAATATATGAAAAAACTGAAAAACTATAAAAATCTAAAGCAACCAGAAGTGATAAGAAGTGTAAAAAGAGGAGAAAGATGGAACACCTCTTGCCGGTGATTTGTTTCCGCCGAGTGATGAGTGAAATCATCCAATCAACCTCTTTGCTACCTCCGGCAATTTGTAAAAAGCGTTGCGGCAAAGCCTATCCTTTATCGACCTCATTGTTACTGTCTCCATCAGCTGATTAACATAGATGTTTGCTCTGAAAGCCCCCCGCACTCGATTCTTACCACTGAACCCTAATTATACTTCATTTACAAATACGAATTGAAGGAAATTGAGGACTGAAATAGCTAGGGCAGGGGTTTGGGGAACTAATTGTGAGAGAGAGAGCGCCTAGCGAGGGAGAAGTAGAGCGCATAAAATGAGACTTTAGGGTTTTCTAATAAGGTGATTTTAGCAGGGAGAAGTAGAGCGCATAAAATGAGAAAGGTGATTTTCGTATTTTTTTTTCTAAAAGATTTGTACTAATAAGGTGTATCTTTTACCTGCAAAAGCATAAATGCCGCTAATAAGTGACTTTAGGGTATAAATTAGCGGCAATTAATTAATTGCCACTAAAGCCTTATTCTGGTGTAGTGTATGGGAGACTTGATTCATGGAACACTTTTCTCCATGAAGCCCTTCAACTCTTTGATTTCAAACTCATCAAACTGGGGTTTTCATTCTAGTTGTGGGTTCTTCCTAAAAACAATTTCATTATGTTAATTGTCTTATATTATGGATGATTTGATGTTTAATGGTGATTTTTATTGTAAAATTCCCCATGAACCCATGTACTCCCCCATGACCCCAATTTCATGAATTGTGATGGGTGTATTGATGCAAGATGATTACTATGAATTGTATCTATGTTAATCTAGTTATTGAATCTTGTTTTATTCATGCCTATTGTAGTATATTTAGGTGTAATTGTGAGACATGATTCATGACCCTTGAGTGGGGGTAAATTGCTAGGGTTTGTGTACGGTAATGAAGATTGCGTATGAACTTATGGTTCACCTATGTAGGGATGATCTTATGGTTATAGTGTATTGGTGGTATTGATGCAAGACCCTCTTCCCTACACCCTTACGCTTACATATGCATGAAAGGACTATGATTATGATATTAATGTTGTGTTGATTGAAAAGGGCACTCTCATGAACATGATGTGAAAGACTTACTCACATACTAAGGGTTCTAAAGGTAAAAGGTTATTCTCACCTAAAGAATCTATGAGCTACCATGATACCATGATGGTTGAGTGTTTGACATTCTTCCATGAATATGATTATGAAGTAAAGACTTAGCATAATTATTCAAGGGGAATTAGGCTTAGCACCGAGTGGATAAGAACAAGAGATGGAAACCTTTTACCTCAGTTAGTCCGGGTTTCTAGTAGCAATCTCCCTATCCCATAACTATGTGCCCACATTGGTCTCTTAGCTAGTGGATCCACATATAAGCTAAACATGTTAGTTCTACCTTAGGCAAGTAGAACACCTCTTTTCGGTGTGGGTTCATGACACCGAATTCCATGTAGCTCACATGGTCTATGTCGATTAAGGCAATACTTCCCTACACGATAAGAACAAGATCCATGACATGACATGAACAAGAACATGAACTAAGAACACAAACATGAGTCATGTGCGATGATTTCTTGAGGAGTCTTACTTAGTATGAGTGGGGGTATGAGACTTCACTTATACATTGCACTAGTGAGCTTGGAGAGTGATTGTGGTATGTGCTTGATAACATGATGCTTTATGAGGTTAATGTATGCTATGTATGGACATGAACCATGAATATGAATATGAACATGAACATGAGCTATATCTATGACTTCTTAATAGGCTTTGCTTAGTATGAGTGGGGGTGTGGGACTTCACTTGTACATTGCACAAGTAGACCTATAAAGTGGTTATGATGTGGTTTACTTATGACATGAATATGTATGAATCCATGTATGCATGATATGAGTTGGTGTTAAGAATGACTTTCTTATTATGATCTATGAACATGATGTTTTTCTTGTCTATGATTGTTGGCTTGGATGAGGTTAAGGTAAGTTATGCATGACTATGGTAGCCTAAGGTGACTTACGGTATTATTTGACTTGGTGATTACTCTAAATGTGCATAATGGCTTTTAACTTGATAAGGCTTGATTTCAACTAAATGTCTCTTTTTGCATGATTTAAGGATTTTATGCATGCTTCCATACTTACTACAATTAATTGTGCTAACCCATTTTCTCTACATTTTCTTATAAGTGTGGGTTCCGGTCATTGAGGCACTATCTCCTTTCAAGTGAAGCTTGGGTTGACTATTCCCTAAGCTTGGTGAGTCCTCAAGTTTGAGGACGGATTATCCATTTCTTAGTTTCTATTGTATTTCGTATATTGAGACTTTATTGATGTAAAAGGATAAGTCCCAAACTTTGTATTCTAAATGTTTTAGATGGGGAATGAGCCAAGGTCTAGACTCTTATGATTTTCCTTTATGAAAATGAAGCTTGACTTCTATTGTAAAAGTTTTAAATTTTCCGCATCATTATCATGTATTTATGTTATGATTATGCTAAGGGCTTATATGAAACCCCTTCAGGGTCAAGTATGCCATGTTACATCTAGGGGGTACCCCTGGGTCGTGACAAACTTGGTATCAGAGCATAAGGTTTTGAGATGATATTTAGGGTGATGTCTCATGAACCACGTCTAGTAGAGTCTTGTTCATGAGTGTGAAGCGCGCCATACTTATGAATGCGAGGCAATAATATGTTTAAGAACTCTCACTTCTTTGATTACTCTTTAGTCGTGCCTTGGAGTTTTATCTCTATGAAGTGCTTTCCTAACCCTTTTCTTGTGCATATAGGAATATGAATACAAGAAGAGCGGCCACAAGATGAGTGGAAAGAGAGATTGCTAATAAGGGAGTTCCTCCCCAAGATCCTCAAGATGAAGGGACTATGACTAATGTGGAGATTAGATCGGCTCTCCAAATCTTGACCCATTGTAACACCCCGTAGTTTACGTGTACAAGTTCTACACATATGGAACTTGATTTAGCTTGGTGGTATAAGTAATGAACTTGATTTCTTAGTTGAATGGTGACAATAAAGAAGCTATAAGGGTAACTCCCGTACATTGCAATATTGCACGATCGAGTGAACGTTAAATTTTAGAAGTATTTAAATTCTGGATCGAAGGGCTATATGTAAGTCTAAAAGTTAAGGTGATCAGGTGTATATAAGTTTTGAGTTAAACTAAGGAGATTATGCCCGGAAAACGAATAAAAGAATTAAGGTGCTTGTTGGACTTTATAAAGCTAGCAGGTGTCACCTACTTGCTTAGCTCAAATGGGCTAGGTCAATGGGGAGGATTAGTTCATGCATTAGTGGGCTCACTTAAGGCCCAAATTAAATAAAAAGGAAAAGGGAATGGAGATGAGGCCTCACACCAATCTATCCAAGTCCAACTACTTGAGCCTAATAAAGATTAAGGCCCAAATTAAGGGTATAATTCTGGCCCATGGCTTAATATTAGAAAGGGGAAAGATTGCAGCCCAAGATGAGTACATAAAGGGCCTATTTAGTGTATATATAATTCCAAGCAGATGTATCACCTACTTGGACCACTTTGACAAATTAGTGGCTGATATTAAAACTTAAGAGGGGGAAAAAATAAGACCTTTATAATTCCCAAGTTGCTGGCCATTTCTTCACTTTTAAGAATAGATAAAAATCAGATTTCTCTCTAAGCTTCTCCTCTCTCTTTCAAAGCATAGCAACACCCACAAGTTTCCTAGGGTTCTTGGATAAACCCAAGCCCTTGCAAAGGAAGCTCAAGTTATTGAAGAGTTAAAGTTAAAAGAAAACGAGTTATAAGAATTAAGGTAAAGTGATTGTCCTATCTTTGTCATCCTTAAACACGAGTCTAAGTAAGATATTTTAAGTATACTATTGATAAGAACTCGTGGGATGATGATGGGAAACTATGGTTTCACGTCCTCTATTGTATGTTGGATTGTTAGGACTGTTTTGGGACAGGTTGATGTGTAAACATATTGGGGACAACTTGGTTGATGTCTGGAAAAGGGTGTAAATTGTTAATATTGAAATATAGCTGTGTAGTGTACAAATGCAATAAAAGAAGGCGGGGATTGAAAGAACACCCTTAGTTTGGTAATTACGGGTTTGCTGCCTGAGCATTATTGTTGAGTGAGATTGGAGTGCCTAAGCATGTTTAGTAACTACTAATACTAGTTTATCACCTACTCTATTGTAGATAAGTATTTGAAAAGAAAGGAAGGTACTTCAAGGTAACTACAAGGTGGTATAGCAAGGTATGTAAGGCTTTTCGACTTCCTACTAATTGACATGAAATCTAGACTCGTCCTCTACACATAGAGGCAGCCTACCAGCTCCAACACGACTTATGACCTTGTTCTCACTCTTTAACATGTCTGCACGTTCCAATACATGTTCATTGTCAAATCTGTACATAGAATACCTTGCATAAGTTCTCCTTTTAACTAAATAAGGTCCACATATTATTTCAGCTCCTATGCATTTCATTAATTGTGTAACTACTCTCTACGTTGTTGTTCCTGCATTATATGATTATTACACGTCACTTGTTGACTACATAGTCCCACAACTCAAAATGCTATGACCACCAAAAGAATCATCTCAAATGTTAATGGAAAGATATTAAATGAATCTATTTATTGATGGGTGGTATCCCAGGGTGGAAGAATCACCTAGCATGGGTCGATCCCAATATTACAGGTGGTATCCCAGGGGTTAAAGGAAAGCCTAACATGGGTCGATCCCGATCAATATGTCTACCACTGATCAGCTGGTCATCTGTATCATATGTTGTGCATAGAGTGTAAAGTAAAGAATGATAAAGTAAAGAAAAGAATGTAGAGTACCTGATTCCATAATATGAGTAAATGTGGTCTTGTATCCTTACATTGGTATATGATTTCATTTGAGTTCTTATTTCACATACAGTACTTTATGCATTACATACTCAGTACATTCTCCCGTACTGACGTCTCTCTCAGGGGACCTATAATTCATGCTGCAGGTATAGGAGCTAGTAGATCTCTCCAGTAGGAGAACATGACATCCAACGGCTATTGGTGAGCTCCAGGTTGATTCGGGGCTTTCCGAGTCTATAACATGTATTTTGGTATTGTATAGTAGCTGAGTGTAAGGCGGGCCTGTCCCGACCTTAACCCCATAATGTTTTATCACTTAGAGGCTTTGTAGACTATGTATAGTGAAGTGTGGTTGTGCCTCGTGTCTTAGACGTCATGGTCCCAACGGCCAAGTCATGTGCACTTTATTTTGGCTTGTTAATACTGTCTTCTTTCATGAAAACATGTTATCCACTATGGCAGGACCTTTAAATGTTCATAGATAGAGCATGATTACAGGTTAGTTCTCCCGAGCCTTCTCGGCAACGGGTGCCGGTTCGCCTTAATGGGATTTTGGGCGTGACAAAAGTGGTATCAGAGCAGGTCATCCTAGGGAGTCTACAAAGCCGTGTCTGTGTAGAGTCTTGCTTATGGATGTGTTGTGCACCACATTTATGAACAGGAAGCTATGAGACATGTAGGAATTGTTTCTTTTCTTTCATTTCTTAGATTGTGCGATAGAACCAAAGTTGTAGGAGAATTGTATCTAACTTCTGAATTGCTTTATTATAGCAAAGATGCCGGTTACGAGGAGTAAAATTACAGGTAAGCGAGTAGATGTGGCTACCCAAGAAGGGACCAGCTAACCACCACCTAATCAAGCTGTTCAAAGTGAGGCTCAAGATGAGTCTCTATCACAAACTTCCCCGACCCCTCCATCTCCAGAAGATCTAAGGAGGGAAGCTGCACCTCAAGAACCCACTATTAATGCTACAGAGCAAGATTTGAGGAATGTGGTTCAATTATTGACTCGTATAGTTGCTGGCCAAGGTCAAAGGCAAGAAGGCCCAGTTATGGGTATTGTTGGTGCAAATAGGGCAGCTAGCACGTGGATACGTGATTTCCTTAATTTGGACCCTCCATCATTTACCGGGTCAGATCCTAATGAAGATCCGCAAGACTTTATTGATCAAATCCAACGACCTTTGGATGTTATGCACGTGAGTGGTAAAGAAGCTGTTGAGCTAGCAACATATAGATTAAAGGGTGTGGCTATATTATGGTATGAAACTTGGAAGGAATCTAAGAGTACAGATGCACCTCCAACTACTTGGAAAGAATTTAAAAAGGCATTTCTTGATCATTATTTGCCATTGGAGATTCGAGAGGCCCGCGCAGATCAGTTCTTAAATCTTCACCAAAGGGGTATGAGCGTGAGAGAGTACAGTCTCCAATTTAATTCCTTGTCTAGGTATGCTCCCAATGTAGTTGCTACTATGGAGGATAGAGTTCATCGATATGTGGATAGATTAGATTCGTATCTGGTTAGAGATTGTACTATTGCTTCTTTAAATAAAGACATGGATATAGCAAGGATGCAAGCTTTTGCATAGAAATTGGAGGATCAAAAGCAGAGAGGAAGGGCACAAGAGACAGAAAGGGGTCAGTCCAAGAGGGCTAGGTCTACCGGGCAGTTTACACCACCCTGGTGAGTTTGAGCCTCGGTTTTCTAATAGACCAGCTAGGCCGTCATTTCCCTACTCTACAGCTAGCGCTCCACCCCAATTTCAATGGCCGAGAGGCAATCAGTTTAGGCAAAAGAGTGAGAGCCAAGGTTCACGGACATCGGGATATCCAGAGCAAGGCAGTACAAGCCAATCAATGCCTCCTAGACAGCCTTGTAAACAATGTGGGAGGAGTCATTTAGGTATATGTCATATTGGAACAGATGCTGTTATTGGTGTGGTATGCCAGGGCACCTAATGAGAGATTGCCCTAAAAGGCGCATGGGTGATATAGCACAACCTACTGGATCAGCTGTTGCATCATCATCATCGGTGCCTCCTTTAGGTAGAGGTCAACAGGTTCCTACAGGTCGTGGTAGAGGTGTTAGAGGAGCAACTAGTTCTAGCGGCGTCCAAAATCGCACATATGCTCTAGGGAGTCGACAGAACTTGGTGGCTTCACCTGACGTAGTAACAGGAACATTGTTCATCTTTTCACATAATGTATATGAGTTAATTGATCCTGGTTCCACACTATCGTATATCACTTCACTAGTTGCTGGGAAGCTTAAAAGAACACCGAAATTATTGAATAAACCATTTGAAGTGTCTACACCAGCCGGTGAGTCTATTATAGCAAGAAGGGTCTATCGTAACTGTATAGTAACTGTTTGTGATCGTGATACATTGGCTGACCTAATTGAACTAGAAATGGTTGAATTTGATGTTATAATGGGTATGGATTGGTTGGCTTCTTGTTATGCCACGGTGGATTGCCGAACTAAGAGAGTGCACTTTCACTTTCCAAACGAGGCAGTCCTTGAATGGGAAGGCAATGTTGCAGCGCCAAGGGGTAAGTTTATTTCTTATTTGAAGGAGAGGAAGATGATGTCAAAAGGGTATATATGTCATCTAGTTAGAGTGAGAGATGTGGAGGCAGAACCACCGACTATTCGATCTGTTTCGGTAGTAAATGAATTTAGTGATGTGTTTCCTGAAGAGCTTCCAGGTTTACCCCCAGAATGAGAAGTAGAGTTTGGTATCGATTTAATTCCAGGCGCTTAACCTATCTCTATTTCTCCGTATAGAATGGCCCCGACAGAATTACGTGAATTAAAGGAACAATTAAAGGACTTGTTAGAAAAGGGGCTTATAAGGCCTAGTGTGTCCTTATGGGGTGCACCAGTGTTATTTGTACGTTAGAAGGACGGCACGTTGAGAATGTCTATCGACTACCGATAATTGAATAGAGTGACAATTAAGAATAAATTCCCCCTCCCCAGAATTGATAAGATCAGTTACAAGGTGCCACGTGTTTTTCAAAAATTGACTTGAGAACAGGTTATCACCAAGTGAGGGTGAGGGAGAAGGATATACCCAAGACAGCTTTTCGAACACAGTATGGTCATTTCAAATTTCTCGTTATGTCATTTGGGCTAACAAATGCACCGAAATTTTTTATGGATTTGATGAATAGGGTGTTCAAGCCATTCTTGGATGTATTTATGATAGTATTTATAGATGATATCTTGGTGTATTCAAGATCAGAAGAGGACCATGCAAATCACTTACGACAGGTATTACAAGTTCTTTGTGATCGACGGTTGTATGCCAAGTTCTCCAAATGTGAATTTTGGTTAAAATTAGTGGTGTTCTTGGGTCATATTGTATCTGAGGAAGGAATAAGGGTTGATTCACAAAATATAGAGGCCGTGAAAGATTGGCCAAGACCAACAACACCTACAGAGGTTCGTAGCTTCCTAGGGTTGGCAGGTTATTATAGAAGGTTCGTTGAAGGATTTTCTTCTATTTTTGCACCTTTAACTAAGCTAACACACAAGGCATCTAAGTTTCAGTGGAATGATGCATGTGAAAGAAGCTTACAAGAGTTGAAAAGTAGGCTAACTTCCGCACCTGTATTAGTACTTTCGGAAGGCACAAAGGGGTATACAGTATATTGTGATGCTTTAGGGGTTGGTTTAGGATATGTACTCATGCAGAATGGTAAAGTAATAGCTTATGCCTCAAGACAACTGCGGCCACATGAGAGAAACTACCCAACACATGATCTTGAACTAGCAGCAGTTGTATTTGCTTTAAAGATATGACGTCACTATTTATATGGGGTTCACGTTGACATAAATACAGACCATAAAATTTTGCAATACATCTTCAAGTAGAAGGATCTGAATTTAAGGCAGCGAAGATGGTTAGAGTTAATAAAAGATTATGACCTTGATATACTATACCATCCGGGGAAAGCAAATGTAGTAGCCGATGTTCTCAATCGCAAGAGAATATCAAGTATTAATGAGCAGACCGTGGAAAAAGAAGGGATGGTGAAGGATCTACGTCAACTAGCTAGTTTTGGAGTTCGTCTTCTTGAAACCCCAAAAGAATGAATTGTAGTGCATAATGCGGCAGAATCTTCATTAGTAGTTGAGGTGAAAGAGAAGCAGTTCAAAGATCTTACTCTACAACGACTGAAGGAGAAGGTAAATCAAGGTACGACAAAGGGATTTAAGCTTACACAAGATGGAGTACTTTGTTGTCAAAACAGATTGTGTGTACCTAATGTTAATGGGCTAAGAAGGAGGATAATAGCAGAAGCACATCATTCAAGATATTCCATCCATCCAGGATCAACTAAAATCTACCATGACTTGAAAGGAGTGTATTGGTGGAGGGACATGAAGAAGGACATTGCATAATTTGTGGCTCAATGTCCAAACTGCCAGCGAGTCAAAGTAAAGCACCAAAAGCCGGGAGGTTTATATGTAGTGTATGGAGCTTCCAACTTGGAAATGGGACATGATCAACATGGATTTTGTCACTGGTTTGCCTCGCTCGTTTCGTAAGTTTGACTCCATATCGGTAATAGTTGATAGACTCACCAAGTCAGCACATTTCTTGCCAATTAAGACTGATTATATAGCTGAAGAGTATGCAAGGTTATATATTAAAGAGATAGTTCGGCTACACGGAGTTCCAATCTCTATTATATCTGATCGAGGAGCTCAATTCACTGCAAAGTTTTGGAAATCATTCCAAAAGAGTTTGGGAACACAAGTGAATTTAAGTACAGCCTTCCACCCTCAAATGGATGGTCAAGCAGAACGCACAATCCAAACACTTGAGGATATGCTTCGAGCTTGTGTCTTAGACTTCAAAGGTAGCTGGGATGATCATTTGCCACTTATTGAGTTTGCCTACAATAATAGTTATCATTCTAGTATCAAAATGGCACCTTATGAAGCTTTATATGGAAGGAAGTGCAGATCACCAATTGGCTGGTTTGAAGTAGGCAAAACTGCTTTATTTGGACCAAACCTTGTTCTTCAAGCTATGGAAAAAGATAAGGTGATACAACAACGGCTAGCAACAGCTCAAAGCCGACACAAATCATATGCAGATGTTAGAAGAAGAGGATTAGAGTTTTCTATATGAGATTGGGTGTTTTTGAAAGTATCGCCAATGAAAGGGGTAATGAGATTTGGTAAAAAGGGAAAGTTGAGTCCACGCTACATAGGGCCATATAAGATTATTCGAAGAGTTGGCCAAGTTGCATATGAGTTAGAGCTACCTCAGGAGCTTTCAACAGTTCATTCAGTGTTTCATGTCTCAATGCTTCGGAAGTGCGTAGGTGACCCATCCTATATCACTCCTATTGAAGATGTACAAGTTACAGGGGATCTCACCTATGAAGAAGTACCTATTGCTATTCTGGATCGTTAGGTTAAAAAACTAAGGAATAAAGAAATGGCTTCAGTAAAGGTGCTTTGGAGAAACCAACAAGTAGAAGAAGTAACGTGGAAGCTGAGGAAGCGATGAAAAAGTACCCTTATTTATTTGAACCTAAAGGGGAAGTCCAAGGTGCAGAATGGGGGCATTAATAGGTACGCATGAAAGGGTATTTATTATGTGGTTAACAGTTGATTTAAACTAATGTTTGAACTTATTTAAGCTATCTGATTATACTAGCATTCGAGGACGAATGTTCCTGAGGGGGGAGGATGTAACACCCCGTATTTTACGTGTACAAGTTCTACACGTATGGAACTTGATTTAGATTGGTGGTATAAGTAATGAACTTGATTTCCTAGATGAATGGTGACAATAAAGAAGCTATAAGGGTAACTCCCGTACATTGCAATATTGCATGATTGAGTGAACGTTAAATTTAGAAGTATTTAAATTATGGATCGAAGGGCTATATGTAATTCTAAAAGTTAAGGTGATCAAGTGTATATAAGTTTTGAGTTAAACTAAGGAGATTATGCTCGGAAAACGAATAAAAGAATTGAGGTGCTTGTTGGACTTTATAAAGCTAGCAGGTGTCACCTACTTGCTTAGCTCAAATGGGCTAGGTAGATGGGGAAGATTAGTTCATGCATTAGTTGGCTCACTTGAGGCCCAAATTAAATAAAAAGGAAAATGGAATGGAGATGAGGCCTCACACCAATCTGTCCATGTCCAACTACTTGAGCCTAATAAAGATTAAGGCCCAAATTAAGGGTATAATTCTGGCTCATGGCTTAATATTAGAAAGGGGAAAGATTGCAGCCCAAGTTGAGTACATAAAGGGCCCATTTTGTGTATATATAATTCCAAGCAGATGCATCACCTACTTGGACCACTTTGACAAATTAGTGGTTGATATTAAAACTTAAGAGGGGGTAAAAATAAAACCTTTATAATCCCCAAGTTGCTGACCATTTTCTCACTTTTAAGAATAGATAAGACAATCAGATTTCTCTCTAAGCTTCTCCTCTCTCTTTCAAAGCATAGCAACACCCACAAGTTTCCTAGGGTTCTTGGATAAACCCAAGCCCTTGCAAGGGAAGCTCAAGTTATTGAAGAGTTAAAGTTAAAAGAATTAAGGTAAAGTGACTGCCCTATCTTTGTCTTCCTTAGCACGAGGCTAAGTATGATATTTTAAGTATACTATTGATAAGGACTCGTGGGATGATGATGGGAAACTATGGTTTCACGTCCTCTATTGTATGTTGGATTGTTAGGACTGTTTTGGGACAGGTTGATGTGTAAACATATTGGGGACAACTTGGTTGATGTCTGGAAAGGGTGTAAATTGTTGATATTGAAATATAGCTGTGTAGTGTACAAATGCAATAAAAGAAGGTGGGGATTGAAAGAACACCCTTAGTTTGGTAATTACGGGTTTGCTGCCCGAGCATTATTGTTGAGTGAGATTGGAGTGCCTAAGCATGTTTAGTAACTGCTAATACTAGTTTATCACCTACTTTATTGTAGATAAGTATTTGAAAAGAAAGGAAGGTACTTCAAGGTAACTACAAGGTGGTACAACAAGGTATGTAAGGCCTTTCGATTTCCTACTAATTGACATGAAATCTAGACTCGTCCTCGACACATAGAGGCAACCTACCAGCTCCAACATGACTTATGACCTTGTTCTCACTCTTTAACATGTCTTCACATTCCAATACATGTTCATTCTCAAATCTGTACATATACATTGAATACCCTGTATGAGTTCTCGTTTTTAACTAAATAAGGTCCATATATTATTCCAGCTCCTATGCATTTCATTAATTGTGTAACTACTCTCTACGTTGTTGTTCCTGCATTATATGATTATTACACGTCACTTGTTGACTACATACTCCCACAACTCAAAATGCTATGACCTCCAAAAGAATCATCTCAAATGTTAATGGAAAGATATTAAATAAATTTGTTTATTGATGGGTGATATCCGAGGGGTGGAAGAATCACCTAGCATGGGCCTATCCCAATATTACGGGTGGTATCCTAGGGGTTAAAGAAAAGCCTAGCATGGGTCGATCCCGATTTATATGTCTACCACTGATCAGCTGGTCATTTGTATTATAGGATGTGCACAGAGTGTAAATTAAAGAATGATAAAGTAAAGAAAAGAATGTAAAGTACCTGATTCCATAATATGAGTAAAGGTGGTCTTGTATCCTTACATTGGTTTATGATTTCATTTGAGTTCTTATTTCACATATAGTACTTTATGCCTTACATACTCAATACATTCTCCCGTACTGACGTCTCTCTCGGGGGACCTACAATTCATGCTACAGGTACAGAATCTAGTAGATCTCTCCAGTAGGAGAACAAGACATCCAACGGCTATTGGTGAGCTCCAGGTTGATTCGGGGCTTTTCGAGTCTATAACATGTATTTTGGTATTGTTTAGTAGTTGAGTGTAAGGCGGGGCTTGTCCCGACCTTAACCCCATAATTTTTTATTACTTAGAGGCTTTGTAGACTATGTATAGTGAAGTGTGGTTGTGCCTCATGTCTTAGACGTCATGGTCCCAATGGCCAAGTCATGTGCACTTTCTTTTGGCTTGTTAATACTGTCTACTTTCATGAAAAATTGTTATCCACTATGGCAGCACCTTTAAGTGTTCATAGATAGAGCATGATTACAGATTGGTTATCCCGAGCCTTCTCGGCAACAGGTTCCGGTTCGCCTTAATGGGATTTTACGCATTACACACATGTTCTAACGACTCAAGTCACTAGGGATGCTAGAGCCCATGGGAACACCAATGAGAACACTATGGCCTCAAGGTTGAGAGACTTCCTGAGGATGAACCGTCCAAAGTTCTTTGGCTCTAAAGTGGGTGAAGACCCTCAAGAATTTGTGGAGGAGATATATAAGATAGTGGAGGCTATGGGGGTAACCTCTATAGAGAAGGCAGAGTTAGCCGATTATCAATTGAAGGGTGTGGCCCAAGTGTGGCACACTCAATGGAAGGCAAAGAGGCCGAAAAGAGCGGGTCCTATAGATTGGGATGTTTTCAAAAAGGTGTTCCTTGATAAGTACTTTTCCCGTGAAAAGAGGGAGGCCAAGGTGGAGGAATTCATCAACCTTCACCAAACAAGTATGGGTGTTGAAGAATACTCTCTTAAGTTTACCGAATTGTCCAAGTATGCTTCATCCATGGTGGTGGAGCCAAGAGATGAGATGAGTAGGTATGTAACGGGTGTGTCTAGCTTGGTGAGGAAAGAATGTCGTTCAACTATTCTTCATGACAACATGGATATATCCCATCTTATGGTGTATGCTAAGCAAATGGAGGATGAAAAACTCCAAGAAAGGAATAGAGATGTGAAGAGGCCTAGGACCGATGATAGAAATTCTTCAAAGGGCAATTCCGAGGGTCAAGGGCAACCAAGGTTCAAGAGAAGGATTTCCAACCAAGGCTCCTCTAACCCTCCAAGAGTTCCAAGTGGCTCAAACTCTGATTCTCCCAAGAAGAATCACTTCTATGCTCTCCAATCTCGAAGTGATCAAGAGGGGTCCCCAGACGTTGTTACCGATATGTTGCAAGTATTTTCCATTGATGTTTATGCATTATTAGACCCCGGTGCCACTTTGTCTTTTGTTACTCCTTTTGTGGATATGATATTTGATGTACTCCCCGATGTCTTAGAAGAACCCTTTTTGATTTCTACCGTGATGGGTGACTCGGTTATAGCTAAAAGAGTTTATAAGAGTTGTCCCATCTCATTGTCCCATAGAGTCACATTGGTTGATTTGATAGAATTAGATATGTTTGACTTTGATGTTATATTGGGGATGGATTGGTTGCATGCTTGTTTTGTGTCCATTGATTGTAGAACCCGGGTAGTGAAGTTTAAATTTCCTAATGAGCCTACTTTGGAATGGAAAGGGGGAAACTCTACACCTAGAGGTCGTTTTATTTCATGTCTAAAAGTTAGAAAAATGATCTCCAAGGGGTGCTTGTATCACATTGTTTGGGTTATCGACGTTGAGTTTGAGACTCCTCATTTGGAGTCGGTCCCCGTAGTGAGAGAGTATCCGAAAGTCTTCCCCGATGACTTGCCCGGTATTCCTCCCGAACGGGAAATAGACTTCGGCATTGATCTTTTGCCGGATACTCAACCCATATCCATTCCCCCTTACCGGATGGCTTCGTCTAAATTGAAGGAATTAAAGGCACAACTCAAAGACCAACAGTTGTATGCTAAGTTTAGTAAGTGTGAGTTTTGGCTAAGGTCGGTTGCTTTCCTTGGTCATATTGTATCAAGCATGGGTATATAAGTTGATCCTAAGAAAACATATGTGGTTAAGAGTTGGCCTAGACCCCTAAGTCCCAATGACATCCGAAGCTTTTTGGGTTTCGGTTACTATAGGAGGTTTGTTGAGGGTTTCTCCTCTATCACTTCTCCATTAACGGCCTTGACCCAAAAGAAGTCCAAATTTGAGTGGACGAAGGCTTGTGAGAAGAGCTTCCAAGAATTGAAGGATAGACTCACATCCGCTCCGGTGTTGACCTTATCGGAGGGTACCGATGGGTTTGTAGTATATTGTGACGCATCTCGAGTGGGTTTGGGAAGTGTTCTCATGCAACATGGTAAGGTGATTGCCTACGCTTCAAGGCAACTCAAGCTTCATGAAAAGAATTATCCAACTCATGATCTTGAACTAGCGGCGGTGGTGTTTGCCTTGAAAATTTGGAGACCCTAACTATATGGGGTCCATGTTGATGTATTCACCGACCATAAGAGTCTTTAATATGTATTTAGCCAAAAAGACTTGAATCTCCGACAAAGGAGATGGTTAGAGCTTTTGAAAGATTATGACATGAGTGTCCACCACCCCGACAAAGATAATGTGATTGCGGATGCCTTAAGTAGATTGTCCATGGGTAGTGTGGTTCATGTAGAAGTTGGGAAGAAGGAATTGGTTCGTGATGTGCATAGATTGGCATGACTAGGTGTCCAACTAGTAGATTCCACCAAGGGTGGATTCATGGTTCATCATAGTTCCGAATCGTTCTTTATGGTAGATGTGAAGTCTAAGCAACATCTTGATCCTATTTTGATGGAATTGAAAGAATTGGTTCTCAACAAGTCCGTAGAGGCTTTTTCCCAAGGGGAAGATGGGATGCTTAGGCACCAAGGTAGATTATGTGTTCCGAATGTTGATGGCTTAAGGGAGCAAATTTTAGAAGTGGCTCATGGCTCGCGATATTCTATTCATCTGGGAGCCACCAAGATATACCGTGATTTATGGGAAGTCTATTGGTGGAATGGCATGAAAAAAGATATAGCGGGTTTTGTGGCCAAATGTCCGAATTGCCAACAAGTCAAGGCAGAACACCAAAAACCGGGAGGTTTGTTCCAAGATATAGATATTCCCACTTGGAAGTGGGAGGAGGTGAATATGGACTTTGTTGTGGGTTTGCCTTGCACTCGAAGGCAACATGATTCTATTTGGGTCATCATTAATAGGATGACAAAATCAACCCATTTCATTCCCGTCAAGGTTACCTTTTCGGTGGAAGACTATGCCAAGTTGTATATCAAGGAGGTAGTGAAGTTACATGGGGTTCATTTGTCTATCATATCGTATCGAGGTACTCAATTTACTTCACATTTTTGGAATGTTTTCCAATAAGGACTTGGTACCAATGTTAAACTTAGTACAACTTTCCACCCTCAAACAGATGGTGAAGCCTAACGCATCATTCAAACCTTAGAGGACATGTGTGATTGATTTCAAGGGTAATTGGGACGACCATCTCCCATTGATCGAATTTGCCTACAACAATAGTTACCACTCTAGCATTACCATGGCTTCGTTTAAAGCACTATATGGTAGGAGGTGTAGATCTCCAGTTGATTGGTTTGGAGTAGGTGAGTTTGCTTTAATTGGTCCCGAACTAGTGTATGATGCCATAGAAAAAGTTCAACTTATTAGAGAAAGGTTGAAAATTACTCAAAGTCGGCAAAAATCCTATGCCGATGTCATGAGGAGGGATCTTGAATTTGAGGTTGGTGATTGGGTCTACTTGAAAATCTAACCTATGAAAGGTGTCATGAGGTTTGGAAAGAAGGGGAAGCTTAGTCCCCAATATGTGGCCCGTACCAAATCTTGAAACGTGTTGGAAATGTGGCATATGTGTTAGATTTGCCAACTGAGTTGGCTCTGGTTCACCCGGTGTCTCATGTCTCCATGCTCAAGAAGGGCATTGGTAATCCGGTGTCCATGCTTCCTCCAGAGGGTTTAGGAGTTGATGAGAACCTTTCTTATGAAGAAGTCCCGATTGAGATTTTGGGTCGGCAAGTGAAGAGGTTGAGAAATAAGAAAGTAGCCTCCGTTAAGGTTCTATGGAGGAATCACTTAGTTGAGGGTGCTACATGGGAGGCCGAGGCCGATATAAAGTCCCGTTACCCTCATCTTTTTCCTTCTACTCCTATCCAAACTTGAGGTAAGTAATTCCTCTTAAAGTTTTGTGTGTTTTGGGAGTCATGTGTATGGTTTGAATTTTCCATGATTTCTTTTATTGTGAATATCCTTGTGAGGATTCATGTTAAAGCATAAATTGAGTTTTCATGATTTATATGTTACTCATGTTAAATTGCATTTAGTGTGATGATTGCATTTTTGACTTCATGAGGTGAAATGATGAACATGCTTAATGAGGTGTTAATGTGATGACATGTGGCTTTATATTGTTGTGTTGAGCTTGTATGAGTTGGAGAAGGTAGTTCCTCCCATGTTGATGTTAATTGATGAGTTTCGTGCATATTGGATTAGTAGATGTAGTTCCTACTTTCGTATATTGCATTGGCCATGTTGTGAAAGGGAGTTGGAGTTTCCTTCTTTGAATTTGTGCATGATGTGATTAGTGCATTTTTAGTTTTTGAACATTTTGATGTTTCATGCATGATGAGTTGTTAGTCTAGAGTTTCTAACATAGTTTGGTGTCTAGATCATCATTTGGGGACGAATATTCCCAAGGGGGGGATAATGTAACACCTCGAAAATCTAATGACCTAAGGTAGAGACTAACATGTAGTCTAGAGTCCTAAAAAGGGTAAATGTAAAGGTAAGAGTCGTAAAATGACTTCCCTAGGATAGCACTAGTGCTTTAGTCCCTTAACGTCAATGCATGGCCCCCCCAAGGACCCCCAAGGGTACTTGATGAGGGCCAAGGGGTTGCTCAAAAACTGTCCAAAAATAGTTTCATCCACGAAGGGGGAACCACGAGGCGTGGATTGACTCACGCCCCATAGATGGGAGTCGTGAGTCAAGACTTAGCTCCTCTGAACCTACCCAAAATCTCCTAGTCTCAGTCCCTAACAACGTTTGCACAGTACGGTCTGTGGACCATACCACACACCATAAATGGGGGGATCGTGGATGGGTCCTAGATCAAGGCCAAGAGACCAGCCTCATACCCAATCCACTAGTGACCAGTACGGTCCGTGGATCATTCCACACCCCGTAGATGGGGGCTCGTGGTTGAGGTCTGCAATGCTGTGAAGGAATCTCGACCAAGGGTCAACTCATTTAATAAATCCTAATTAATTAAGCAAGGGTGGGAGACGGCTATTATAAGTTATTTTAGACCCATATAAATAGTTTTAAGTCATTTAACTTCACTTAACTCCTCATAACTCATAAGACCCAAACTCAAACCCACTTCCCTCTCAAAATATTCTCTCTCTAGACTCCATTGAAGAATAAAGAAGAAGATCAATTCAAGATCCATCCTTTTCACTCAAATTTCGTGAGGAAATCATCAATCAACGTATGAGAGACTTGATTCATGGAACACTTTTCTCCATGAAGCCCTTCAACTCTTTGATTTCGAACTCATCAAACTAGGGTTTTCATTCTAGCCATGGGTTCTTCCTAAAAATGATTTCATTAGGTTAATTGTCTTATATTATGGATGATTTGATGTTTAATGGTTATTTTTATTGTAATATTCCCCATGAACCCATGTACTCCCCCATGACCCCAATTTCATGACTTGTGATGGGTGTATTGATGTAAGATGATTACTATGAATTGTATCTATGTTAATCTAGTTATTGAATCTTGTTTTATTCATGCCTATTGTAGTATATTTAGGTGTAATTGTGAGACATGATTCATGACCCTTGAGTGGGGGTAAATTGCTAGGGTTTGTGTACGGTAATGAAGATTGCGTATGAACTTATGGTTCACCTATGTAGGGATGATCTTATGGTTATAGTGTATTGGTGGTATTGATGCAAGACCATCTTCCGCTACACCCTTACACTTATCAATGGATGAAAGGACTATGATTGTTATATTAATGTTATGTTGATTGAAAAGGGCACTCTCATGAACATGACGTGAAAGACTTACTCACATACTAAGGATTCTAAGGGTTAAAGGTTATTCTCACCTAAAGAAAGCATGAGCTACCATGATACTATGATAGTTGAGTGTTAGGCATTCTTTCATGAATATGATTATAAAGTAAAGACTTAACATGATTATTAAAGGGGAATTAGGCTTAGCACCGAGTGGTTAGGAACAAGAGATGGAAACCTTTTACCTTAGTTAGTCCGAGTTTGTAGTAGCAATCTCCTTATCCTATAACTATGTTCCCACATAGGTCTCTTAGCTTGTAGATCCACCTATAAGCTAAACATGTTAGTTCTACCTTAGGCAAGTAAAACACCTCTTTTCGGTGTGGGTTCATGACACCGAATTCCATGTAGCTCACATGGTCTATGTCGGTTAAGGCTATACTTCCCTACATGATAAGAACAAGATCCATGACATGACATGAACAAAAACATGAACTAAGAACACAAACATGAGTCTTGTGCTTTGATTACTTGAGGGTTCTTACTTAGTATGAGTGGGGGTATGGGACTTCACTTATACATTGCACAAGTGAGCTTGGAGAGTGATTGTGGTAGGTGCTTGATAACATGATGCTTTATGAAGTTAATGTATGCTATGTATGAACATGAACCATGAATATGAATATGAACATGAACATGTGCTATATCTATGACTTCTTAATAGGCTTTGCTTAGTATGAGTGGGGGTATAGGACTTCACTTGTATATTGCACAAGTAGACCTATGAAGGGGTTATTGTGTGGTTTACTTATGACATGAATATGTATGAATCTATGTATGCATGATATGAGTTGGTGTTAGGAATGACTTTCTTATTATGATCTATGAACATGATGTTTTCCTTGTCTATGATTGTTGGCTTGGATGAGGTTAAGGTAAGTTATGCATGACTATGGTAGCCTAAGGTGGCTTACGGTTTGGTTTGATTTGGTGATTACTCTAAATGTGCATAATGACTTTTAACTTGATAAAAGGCATGATTTCAACTAAATGTCCCTTTTTGCATGATTTAAGGATTTTATGCATGTTTCCATACTTAGTACAATTAATTGTGCTAACCCATTTTCTTATAAGTGTAGGTTCCGGTCGTTGAGGCACTATCTCCTTTCAAGTGAAGATTGGGTTGACTATTCCCTAAGATTGGTGAGTCCTCAAGTTCGAGGACGGATTATCCATTTCTTCGTTTCTATTATATTTCGTATATTGAGACTTTATTGATGTGAAGTGCTAAGTCCCAAACTTTGTATTCTAAATGTTTTAGATAGGGAATGAGACAAGGTCTAGACTCTTATGATTTTCCTTTATGAAAATGAAGCTTGACTTCTATTGTAAAAGTTTTAAATTTTCCGCATCATTACCATGTCTTTATGTTATGATTATGCTAAGGTCTTTTATGAGACCCCTTCGGGGTCAAGTACGCGGTGTTACGTCTTGGGGGTACCCCTGGGTCGTGACATGGACATGATGAAACTATTATCTTAGAGAGATTATTAATTAATCAAGTATGAATTTAGTGAGGTTTTACCGTAAAAGTGAAATCATTAATGAAATAGAATTGTATAAACATTAAATAAATACTCCACTTTCAAGATTATTATGTTGCTTCAATGCTCTATTAACGCATTACGAAGTTCAAAATGAACATTTTTCCTTAATTTTTATGTCTATTTCTCCATTGCTTTTGGGATTTGATCATCAAGGTATGTATGGTTTCATCAATAGTTCCATTCTCCATTAAGTCCCAAAGATTTTACAATTTTCCAAGTTCAATTTCATCAAATTGATTACGTCTTCATTCAATTCTTCACGGGTTCTAATTGTGTTGATTCAATCGTTTGATTTTGATCTTATTACGATTGTTTTGACTCAATTACATGATTTCCAATTGATTTAATATGTATATATGCATTATTCATGATTTTGACTATAAGCTCTTAAAGACATGAATTTGTGAAGAAGCTATGAATCTATGAATGATGTTTTAAGAAAGCTATGCATGATTTACGAAAGATAATGCTTTATGATTTAGGTTGCTTTAGGATAAGTATAAATGAAGTTGTGAAAAGATTTTATCACATATTTAGGAATCATGATTGGTGAAAGGATTTCTCACACAAGCATCATTCATGATTTAAGGAACTTCTCTATGATGATTTAAGCTTGGATTAGTATCTTAATTGTGCTTTTACATGTATGATATGTTAAGAAAATGACTATTTATGTTGGAATTTTCACTTAGAACCGAGGGGATATTAAGATAGAGGCTCTCTCGTTAGTAGAGGTCAGGTCTTAGAAAGACATAGCTAGTGGATCCATGTAAGTTAGACGTTTAAGGTACTTGCCTTGGCAAGTAAAGACATCTATTTTTGATGTGGGAGAAAGACACCAAATTCCATGTCATAGCTCATGTGGTCTATTGATGAGTCCACAAATTGGATTCATTTAGGGCTTTATTTTGATAGGAATAGTGTCCTCAAATGCTTATTTTGTCTCAATATCTGATGAAAACTCGTAAGTTTCAGGTATTTGAAGTTTTGGTGGAAGCATGGACACTTAGGTGCAAAAAGGAACTAAAAGGTTAAAAAGAACAAAGAAGCTAAAGCCTGCGCATCGCCAAGCATGCTTGGCCATTCGCCGAAGGGACGCACTCCGCCCTATGTTCCAGTAGGCGAAGCCTTGAAGGAGCAGGATCAAAAGGGCGATGAAAGGAGTAGTTGGTGTTTTATCGAATAATTCCGTCAAGCAGTACTAGGTTGCCTAATGACATAGAGCACGACGATGCTGAAGGCTAGTGCAAGACGGTGACGAACTACACCAAAGGGTGAATCACCGAGTTAATCGGCGATTCTGACTAACCTCGCCGAAAGATCCGCCAGCACTATTTTCTAAAGTCTATAAATACTAAACTTGTTCTTAATTTTTGAGAGTCGAACATTTATTTTAATTTCCAAAATAGAATAGTACTTTTTGGATATTTTCTCTCAAGTTTGGAGAGGGTTTTTGGGAGACTTGAAGAAAGAAGGATTTCATCTTCCCCAAGTTGGAAGTGGGTCTTCTCCATTATTATTCCTTTGCTTAAATCAAGGTTTAATTCCTTATACCCATTTGATTTTAGTATCATTTCAGGTGTATTTTGTTATTTCTTGATGTGTTGCTAAAAACCCCATTCTTGGGGTGTAATTTAGCAAGTATGTGTTGATATTGTTGTTGGGTCTTGCTTGCTGATAGGATAGATGTATTGTAATGGTGATTTCACCTAGTGGTTGTGGTTTAATTTAATGGGTTTGTAGTTTCAAATACAAAACCACCCATGTGTTTTCGGTTTGCCCGAGAGGGAGGTCGCGAAACCAAGACCGCTAGACTGATGGCCTAAGGAGTGGGTCGACATGAGGTTCAGTCCGAGAGGGTGAGCCCTAGTCCCATATCCTAACACTCAGCTCGAGAGAGTGAGTGGGGTAAGGCGTAGGCTGGCCTTCATGCGGAAAATGGGTGTCCGAGAGGAACACATTTGAAACGGGGTAAGTTTCCCAATAGGGAACTTATTTCCATCTAAAACTTAGCCTAGTCACTATTATCTTGCAAATTTCCTATCGAAATCTTATACCCAACGATTTATCTCAACTTGTATTGCGATCACACCCCAAGAACTTGTCCCCTTTTGATTTATTATGTTTTTAATCGTTAATCTCTTTAGCTATGACTAGTTACAACTAATTTTTTTTTCCTACTAATTCTGAAAACCACTCCCTTGGGACACGACCGCAACCCTTGGTTGGGTTACTATATTATCGACAATCGTAAACACTCTTACTGTAGGTTAGTGCCGTTGGTCACGATAAGCATCAAAATGGCGCTGCTGTCGGGGAGTGGTGTTATTTGAGAATTTTTAGATTAGTAGAATTTTTGTTCTTCTTAGTTGTAGTTCACTAACTTAATTCTTAGTTTTGTTTTGTGATTTGTCGGAATCTAAACAAGTGAAAGCGAGAAATATTTGCGAGCTAATGGAGTTTCCTCCATTAGAGGTAATGATGTATCGGGATCCTATGCTAACCTTCAAGCAATTGGAGGATGAGTGGATCCATGAGACATGGGCAAGATTCAATGAACTGCTAACTCAATGCCCCACTCATGGAATTCCCGGTACGATCCTTCTTGATTGCTTCTACCGAAGTCTTGGGTCCAGAAACATGATGTTGAATAACCAACTCCTTCCCGGCGGGACATTAAAGCAGCCGTATACAATAACTGTCCAATTGCTTGACAATATGGCTAAAATGAGCCAAGAGATGAAAATGATCTCTTGATGACGGCACTAATGACTCAAATGGATGAGTTAAAAAGAAATATGATGAAGGTCAAAGCTCATTGCAAAAGGAAGGATAAATACATCCCTCCCCATAATAGAAGCAACAATGAGAACAAGGAGATCAAATGCATCGAGGGAATGCTCTCAACATTTCTCCGCAAGGTGACCGAGCAAGACAAAGAGCTGGAGGGATTGAATGAAGACATCGAAGGAATGAAATGAATTATTTGGACTCATTCCAAAGCCTTCCAACTGCTCAAGGACCTGATGAGTCATGCGTTGCCTCAACTCCATCCGCAGAAAAATAGGGGGTGGCTTAATGAGGATATGGCCAACCCCAGCAACGAAACTTAAGCAATGACTTGCGTCATGCCACGACGGTAAATAAGGCGCTTCTTGGGAGGCAACCCAAGGTCTTAAACGTTTAGGGTTTTACTTTTATGAATAATGGTGTGTTGTGTTGCAGGTTAAAATGAGGAAAGGGTGAAAAATTTCAGGTTGGAAGCAGAAAGTCCATACCGCGAGTCACCAAATAGGTCTGTGAGCCTGACTGGATCCGCCATTTGGCTCAATACAAGAGTTGTATAGAGCTTGCAAAACTCGATGAACTCAAAAAGCAACTCGGCGCATCGCCAACAAGTTTGGTGATCTCGATGCAGACCGTCGAAATTCACCCTCTGGAAATTGAAGATTTTAAAGAAAGGGCGAGACAAATGACCTCTCGGCGAATCACCGAATGGATTGGCGAGTGCAACTAACGTCGCCAAATGGACACAAATTGAACAACATATATTGCCAACAATCACCCTTATTCATTCTTTCTCACTTTCAAACTCCATAACTTCACACCAAGTTAGTAATTTACATTCTCTCACCTTAAAGTAGTACTTTAGTCACGGATTAGCGCTTGGAATTCGGATTTTCGTTGTCGCCTAGCATTATAATTTTGTTTACTCAGCAAAAAGGTTAGTTTCTGGAAAACCCCCCTTTCGCTTTTGAAAGGGTCAACCTCATCTGCAATCTAGGTGTCCATTAATGCGTGGTAAATCTCTCTAATATGAGTAGAAATTTTTGAATGCCTGCTTCTGATTTGTAAATTGGGGCCTTTCTATTTTTACTTCTCAAATTCCTTTTTCACTCTACTTACCTTGTAACTAAATGTTGTGAACTATGCATAATGGGTGTTGACCAGAATGAGTGCTATGGGTCTGGGGCAGAATTTCATTAATACATAGTTTAACTTTGTTTTTGAGTTTTGTACGATCGATTTTGGAAAGTGAGTTGAATCTCAGGCGTTAGGTCAGTCGGTGAGCTAAGTTGAGCTTACCGAATCACTCAGCGATTCGCCTACTAGCCCTAAATACCCCTTAATTTCATATCTTAAGCTCTGTGGGCTCTGTAACTTTCGGCGGACATATTCATGATCGCCAAAGAGGTTCGGCGATTCGCTGATTAAATCGGCGAGTCTGTCTGCAATTGTGTGCTACAATGTAATTACTTACTATTCTCTCTAACTTTTTACAGATATGGAAAACCGATCGACCAGAGGAGGGAAAAAAGGAATTGTGATAAGTGAAAATGCACCTCCACCCAGGGGCAAGGCTACCACAACTTCAAAAAGCAAGGGAAAGGGAAAAACCTTCGAATTATCCGACGTAAGCTCTGACAGCTCAGGTTTCTACACCACCGAGCCACCCACATATAACAGTGAGAATGCGGAGTCTGATGAAGACTACCAGATAGAGGCAAGGAGGGCTGAGCTACATTCCAAAACAATACATGATCCACATCGGATCAGAGATAGTCAATCCATCACTCCAACTCCTCCAACTTCAGAGCAAGCATTAGTGCTGGCACCTCCAGTACAAGGTCCCCAACATGGATTAACGAATAGATCAAAGGTGGACGGTCTGAGAACGATCATTGAGGAGAAATGACTTTCCATAGATGGGGTTATTGATAGGTATCTAGAGGTGATGGAGTGCTTGAAACACCACAAGTTCCAAATCTTCACAAGGCATCGCGACTCTTACATACCAAGCTGGGTTAGAGAGTTCTACGACGCATACAATGCATTGGTACCTCAACGAAAAAGGCTAATCTTATCTTTTAAAGCAGTTGAGTACGTGGTTGTTAGAGGAATAAAGGTAGCCTGTGATAGTGAGTCTATCAACACAACTTTGGGTATGCCCGATAAGATTAATGACCACTGCCAGCATTTAATCAGGACACAAAAGCTGGATGAAATGAAAAGTGGTTAGCTCCGCTAGTCTCAGATGATAATGCTCCGACATGGTTAGCAGAAGGAGTTCCAATTAAGAAGAAAAATCTAAACATAGTTGCACGATACTGGTTCGGATTCATCAGCAGCACAGTTATGCCATCACAAAATGAATCAATCCTTCGTCATGCTAAGGAAGCTTGCCTTGGATGCATCATGGAGAAAACCAGGATAAATCTCAGGATGATCATTGCCTCTGAGATCCATATGCGCGCAAAGCAGAGCTAGACATCTCTCCCTTTCCCAGTATTAATCATTGAATTATGCAAAAGAGCTCGGGTACCTAGAGATGCAACAAAGGATGTGAAAGTGACTGCCACCACCTCTATCAGTATTCGAAAGATCTAAGCCGAATATCTTAAGGACCAAACAGAAAGAAACAAAACAAAGTTGTGGCCACTAGATCTATACCTGCAGAAACATCTTTGCCTACTCTGGCCCCTGGGCTTTCAGGTATATCTGATGTCTTTACCACTCCTTCTGACCTTACATGTCCCTCTGCTGCTTTATTACCACCTAGATCTATGGCTGCTGTTGCCTCCTGTGAGCCGATCACTCAGACATCCTTGATCAGAATGGGACAACTTGCCCAATCTGCTAATTGTCGGACTGCCAACACAGAAAACTCTATTCCATGCATGATTCAGGTTGCCCTCAACAATGCTGTGAGACCACTGAGCACTACGATTGATACTCTAGAGGCCACTATAATAGTGTGTGAGCACAATTAAGGAGCCACATAGGAAGTGACATCCTTAAAGGTCGCTATTGCACAGCTGAAGAAAGATGTGGACTACCTAAAGTCCACCGATATATCCATGATCTTTGGAACAGTGGAAGTTCCAGATGCGCCCGAAATGCCTCAGACTGCCACAGGATATGGAACTGGAATGGAGCATACAACTGATCCTAAATTAGAAGCAGAAACTAACGAAGAGATATTTGAGGAAATTACAGTGGTCGACATAGTTGAGACTGAAGAGATCATGATAAATGCTACTGTGCAAGCTTCTTTGGCAAAGTCTCATGCTGCGGGATCCAGTGGAGCTGGTCCTTTTAGTGGTCACTCCGGATACTGATGCCATGATAGATGGAGCAACCGCATTGCCAGGATCACTTCTTCACCTCTTTGTCTTTCTTTACTTTGCCTTTTGGATTATGTATTATTTGCATTAGAGGACAAACACTCTTATTTGTAGTGGGGTGAGGTCCACCTTATTTTGCTTGTTTCGGATACTTGTGTTTTGTTGAACATTTGGGTTGTCAGTTTTTAATTGTGTTTTTTTTAAAACTGCTTTGTGATTGTTTGGGCTTGTGGCTCCACTTATTGTTTATTGCAAAATGATTTTTACCCTTCCGAATTTTTTGAATTTTTCACACATTTCTTCCACCTCTCATGTGTTGAATATGGCTGTTCTTTTGCAAAAAATTGAGTCTCATTTTCGATCAATACCGAGGGTTTGAATAGTGCTCTTAATCGAATAAACATGAATGTACGGCTACGATGAGGCCAAATGAAGTTGCATAGACAATATGTAAACTCTTTGCATCTCGTTGTGATTAGCCATTTATCGAATTGATTCTCTTGTAATGACCGGTGCACACTAGCGAAAGTGTGTAGTCTTGTTTGATTGAAGTGTCCATGCCTTGTGTGATTAGCTTGCCTTGAACCTTGCATGAATAAACCTAGAATTTGCCCTGTTAGTTTGATTGATTTAGAAAGGTGTGCTCTTGAAATGATCTTAGGCAACTTTAAAGAGTGTGAGCCAAATTTGACATATACCTCTTTTGTGGCCTACCCGTGAGCGTGTGAAACTCTTTTGAACACCCTTTGAGCCTTACCTTTCTTTGAAAGAATCTTGATGAACCCTAGACCTTACTTGAATCACTACCTATAATCCTCTTGATTTGTGATTTAGCAAATAGCCAACTTAGGCCAAAAGCCTAAATTGGGGGTGTGGTAAAAAGGAAAAGGAGAAGTCAAGAAGTGCAAGAAAAGTCTCCCTTAACCCTTGGTGTTGCAACAATGGAAACCCTTCGGAAGAAAAAATAAAATAATTTTTTTTATGGAATAAAGTACAAAGGAAATCGGGTTTCCAAGAAATCCATGAAGGTGAATGAAAAGACAACTTAGAAGCACTTGAAAAGAATTGATAAAGGAAAAGAAGGAAATGCCTTGAGAATACCACATCTCACGAGGAAAAAGTCACTGAGCCTAAATGACCATACCTTTGCACTCATCCCTATTACAAGCCTTAGAAGACCTTTTTGATCTTGAGTAAGCCGAATCGAAAGTTGATTGGAAAATAAGGGCAAATCTATGGGTAAAAACATGCATTGTGTTCCGCTTTTTTAAGTGTGAGCGTTGCATCTGATTCCTGATCTTGAATTGATTAACCTCTGTGTGTGAATATGGAATCATTCTTGATGTGAGGGCAGTTAGATACTTCCTGTTGAGCTTGATTTCACAAGTAGCAAGTATTGCGAGCATGAGAATCTTTGGTAATGGTGTGTCACAACTTGAATCTTTGAGTACACAATTGATCCTTGCATAAGTAAATTTGAGTCTGGTTGTGTGCATTCATGATTTAGTCTTGTGTAGCACTATTTGAGACACCTTGTTGAACGACTAAACTTGAGTTTTCTTGAGGACAAGCAAAAGTTTAAGTTAGGGGTGTTGTTGAGTCCACAAATTGGACTCATTTAGGGCTTAAGTTTGATAGGAATAGTGTCCTCAAATGCTTATTTTGTCTCAATATCTGATGAAAACTCTTAAGTTTTAGGTATTTGAAGTTTTAGTGGAAGCATGGACACTTAGGTGAAAAAAGGAAGATAAAGGCTGAAAAGAACGAAGAAGATGAAGACTGCGAATCGCCAAGCACTTGGCGATTCGCCGAAGGGACGCACTCCACCCTTTGTTCCAGTAGGCAAAGCCTTGAAGGAGCAAGATAAAAAAGGCGATGAAAGGAGCAGTCGGCATTTCGCCGAATAATTCCGTGAAGCAGTACTAGGTTGCCCAATGACATAAAGCACGACGATGCTGAAGGCTAGTGCAAGACGGTGACGAACTACACCAAAGGGCGAATCGCCGAGTAAATCAACAATTCCGACTAACCTCGCCGAAAGATCCGCCAACACTATTTTCTAAAGTCTATAAATACTAAACTTGTTCTTAATTTTTGAGAGTCGAACATTTATTTTAATTTCCAAAATAGAATAGTACTTTTTGGATATTTTTTCTCAAGTTTGGAGAGGGTTTTTTGGGAGACTTGAAGAAAGAAGGATTTCATCTTCCTAAAATTGGAAGTGGGTCTTCTCCATTCTTATTCCTTTGCTTAAATCATGGTTTAATTCCTTATACCCATTTGATTTTAGTATCATTTCAGGTGTATTTTGTTTTTTCTTGATGTGTGGCTAAAAAACCCCATTCTTAGGGTGTGATTTAGCAAGTATGTGTTGATATTGTTGTTGGGTCTTGCTTGCTGATAGGATAGATGTATTTTAATGGTAATTTCACCTAGTGGTTGTGGTTTAATTGAATGGGTTTGTAGTTGCAAATACAAAACCATCCATGTGTTTTCGGCTTTCCCGAGAGGGAGGTCGCGAAACCAAAACCGCTAGACTGATGGCCTAAGGAGTGGGTCGACATGAGGTTCAGTTCGGGAGGGTGAACCTTAGTCCCATATCCTAACACTCAGCTCGAGAGAGTGAGTGGGGTAAGGTGTAGGCTGGCCTTCATACGGCAAATGGGTGTCCGAGAGGAACGCATTTGAAACGGGGTAAGTTTCCCGAGAGGGAACTTATTTCCATCTAAAGCTTAGCCTAGTTACTATTATCTTGCAAATTTCCTATCGAAAGCATGTACCCAACAATTTATCTCAACTTGTATTGCGGTCACACCCCAAGAGTCCCCATACTTGATTTTCCTTATTATTTGTTGTTTTTATTGCACTTGTGACAAAACCCCTATTTGTTAATTGACACCTTTGTGTCACCCCGTTTGATTTATTGTGTTTTTAATCGTTAATGTCTTTAGCTACGACTAGTTAGAACTAAATTTTATTTTTCTACTAATTCTCAAAACCACTCCCTTGAGACATGACCCCAACCCTTGGTTGGGTTATTATATTATCGACGATTGTAGACACTAGTAGTGTAGGTTAGTGTCGTTGGTCATGATAAGCATCATCTATGTTGGTTAATGGTAAATATATGACAAAATGAACTAAGTTGATCTTTAAAGCTCTATAAAGCTTTCAAAATGATTTTAAGATGCATTGACCATGTTCGTGATTTATGATTCTTCTTTAAATGTTTTTACTATGTTTTAGCTTGGTCACGCGTATCATGTTTCCCCTTATGTCCTCTTATGATCATGTTTTACATTTTATTGCATATCCCTTATGCTTAGTACATTCCATATACTAATGCATACTTGTGCCTACATTGTTTAATAATGTAGTGTGTGATGCTTTCTCTCCTCCCGTTCGTGGCTAGGTGATCGTTCGAGGTTGAAGACACGGTGAGTCCTCATGTTCCGAGGACCATTTTATCTTTAATTTGTTTTATTACTTATGTGTTAGTTTTTAGACATTGTACATGGTGTACGAGTTACGTTCCAACCACTTCTTTTAATGTATCAGATTGACTTGTCAAGACTATATGTAGACTTTCGCTTTTATATCAAACTCCTTTATGATATGATATTTTCTACTTTTGTCTATTATGTTGTGTTGTATGCATGTTGATAACGCTCAACTACACTTCATCCAATTCTAAGTGTAGGAGGTCTCTAACAAGTATAAACCCAACTAAGAGTTGGGATCGATCCCACAGGGAGTGGTACATTAATGAATTCGATTAAGAAGTAAAATAGTGTCCTAATCATTTGTAGAAGTAAACATTTCGCAACATTAAAGTAAATCAATTTTTTTTGATAATTAATATCAATGGAGGGATTTGGGTTACCAATTTACGACAACTAAAATAGGAAGTAAACAAGTAGAGAATGATCCTTAGGAGAGTGATAAGTTGAATGCTAATTTCGCACAATGGGCGATTATTAGTTACTCAAAGGTGTTGAATCTCAGTGGATAGGCTAGGTTTTGAGTGCAATAGTCATTTCTCAATCAACTATTGCGATTCAAGCGAGTTCTTTCAAACCTCAACAAGTAAAACACAATCGATCAACCCAATTCCTTAATTAATCCACTCTTTCAAGCTAGATTTGTAAGAATGCAATCAAACCCACTTTCTCAAGCTAGATTCTTAGAGATACAATCAATACAATTATCAATCAATAATTCGACTCTAAAACCTCTTTCTCAAGCAAGTATAGAGAACTAAGCTAGAATTGCATTTGCAACTACAATTTCTCAACTAAAACATGAACAATTAATTGAACCCACTTCAAAACAACAATAAAACCAGTAACTAACAACATCCATTACCTAATTAAAGCATTCAACTACATAATCACACCCCCAAGGATTGGGTTTTAGCCAAGCATAGTGAAAAATAAGAAATCGTTACCAATGAAGTTTTCCATATGATTTGACAACTGCAATCCCCAAATACTGAAATTTAAGCTAAAAATCTCACAATGTCTACTCCAAAATGTAAAAACAATGTTCTAGAATGTAAAAACTCAAAAATTCAGAAGAAAACAATGTGGGAACCCTTTCTCTTCATTTGAAAATTATATTTATATGTACCCAGAATTTAAGCACGGAGTCAACTCGGCGAAGTAAGTCGAGTTACCGAACTGGACTGCGATGCGTCGAGTACTCCTCTTCTTGTCTTTTTGGCGTGACCTTTTCGTCAAATCTTTCTGTAACTTTCGGCAAGCCAAGTTGTCTTTGCCAATCTCTTCGACGTCTCGCCAAATAGCTTGTCTTCTCGCCAAGTTGGTTTCATCCATGGGCTGGCATGCTAGAACTTTAGGCGAGCTGAAGGTCCACTCGGTGAGTCGCCGAGTGGCTTTAGCGAGTACCAACTTTTCTTTCCTTCAACCTTTTCTACTTTTTTGCTCCTTTTGCCTCGTAATGTCCTTGCCTTGCTCTTTAGCCTTCATTGCTACATATCAACATTTTAACATCAGTTATGAGCATAAAACATGCATTGAGGACACTAAATCCTTGAATAATAAGCCCAAAATGAGTCAAAATCCCTGACTCATCACATATCAAATGGCTTGTGTAAGCCCTATCAAGGTCTTATACGCCATGTAGAGTTTAGGGTGTACTTGTGGTCATGACAAACTTAGTACTCAGAGCACAAGATTTTAAAAAGGTCCTAGGATGTCTGACAAGCCGCATCGAGTAAAGTCTTGTTCATGAGTGTGAAGTGCACCACATTTATGAATATAAGGCTACAAAACGGTTAGGAAACTTCACTGCCTTCCTTACTTTAAAGTTGTTCCATAAAGTTTATCTGTATAAAGATCTCCTAAATCTTGTCCGATGCTTTTCAGGATATGAACCCTCGAAGATCTTATGTGAGAAGGAATGCAAGTGAGAATGTGGAGCTAGAGGTTCCTTAAGTTCCGATTAATCCTTTGGCCAAGCAAGTGACTTATGCCGATTTTTGAGCCGCTTTCCAAGTATTTGCTCAAGCTATGATGGACCAAGATAATAGAGAAGCCATTGCTACCATGAACCCAAATGTGGCTACGTCTATGACAAAGATAAGGAACTTCAGTAGGATGAATCCTTTGAGTTCAATGGTTCCAAGGTTGATGAGGATCCTCAGGGGTTCATTGGTAAGGTTTACACGATAGTGGGAATTATGGGATTGACTACAGTGGAGAAAGCAGGATTGGTTGCTTATCAACTTAAGGGTGTTGCTCAAGTATGGTTTGCATAATGGAAAAGTGAGAGGGAGGTTATGTGTCCTCTTGATTGAGAGAAATTTAAGGGAGCTTTTTTTGATTGTTTCTTTACTCTGGAAATGAGAAAAGTGAAAGTTCTTGAATTCCTTAATTTCTGTCAAGGCAATATGAGTGTGAAGGAGTATGCTTTGAAGTTTACTCTATTGGCCAAGTATGCTCCAACTGTGGTTTACAACTCAAGGGAAAGGATGAGTAAGTTTGTGTCGGGTGTTTCCGATTCGGTTGTCAAAGAGTGTCATACAACCATATTGATTAAGGAGATAGATATTTCTTGTTTTATGATATATGCCCAAAAAATTGAAGAGGAAAAACTCAAGGAAAGGGCTAGATAGTCCAACAAGGCAAGGACCTGTGATGATGACTTTTCTTACTCTAGGTCCGCTAGACATGGGCGTTCTCAATTCCGGCAAAAGTTTTCTGGTCAAGGTTTTTCCAATTCTCTGACCTCTAAGCTCAACAAAAATCGGGCGTCTAACCCTAATTCTCAAGAGGAAATGGTGGAAGATCTTTTATATCTACTTGATCTAGGTGTGGCAAGAATCACGAGGCAAAATATTTTGTGGGTACAAATGGTTTCTTTAGTTGTGGAAAGAATGGTCACAAGATGAGAGATTGACCATTGCTTTCTACTAAGGGAAGGTACGGTAGAAAATCTCAACCTAGTTGTTCTGGTTCGATTAGTCTGAAGAAAAACAAATTCTATACTCTTCAGAATCGACAGGATCACGAGGATTCTCCGGATGTTGTGATCTGATTTTAACATTTCAAGGACACTTCATCCAATTCTAAGCGTCAACGATTGTTAATCAATATATAACCCAACTAGATAAGTTGGGGTCGAATCCCACAGGGAGCAGTATGTGTTTCAGATTCGATTGAGAAGTATGAACATGGTCAAATCAGTCATAGGAATAAAAGTTATTGAATAAAGACATCATTCAAATTAAGGGGTGAAACGAATATCAAATTGGGGGGGGGGGGGTTAGTTTTGATTAATAGCTACAAGTATCACAATCAATGAAAATTAACAATAATGAGATGGGTTCTTGGGATGTGATCGATTATAGGCAATTATAGATGTATGGGTAATTGCAACTATTAGTAAATAGCAAAATATTAGTAAGTAAGCTAGGCTATAGGAGAGGTAAACTCTCTCGAACAATTTACCTCGAATCAAGTGATTTCTCTCAAACATCAACAATCATACAAAATAAGAACAACCCACACTTTAGTCCATTCATTCACTCTCTCGAGATGAACCCAGGTCAACCCAATACCCACTGACCATCAACCAATAACTTTGGTTCTAAAACCTCTCTCTCAAGCAAGCCAAGAACACAAACCTAGAACTGCAATTGCAACTACAATTCCTAAATTAAGCCACAATTATTGATTAAACTTACTTCTAAATAGCATTTAAACTAACAGTTAACAATACCCATAAATTAAATCAGCCTATAATCATATGATCACACCCCAAAAATTGGGTTTTAGCTAGACATTATAAAAAGGTAAAAACAATTACCAAATTGATTATTGATCAACTTGGTAAGTGTAGGTTCGTCCTTACAATACCCCAATTCAAAGAATTTCAAAGACCTTCTTCCAATTTTTCAAAAGTGAATTTCTTCAATCCCTCAAAGCTAAGGAAAAACTAGAGAAAAGGTGCTCAAAACTTAATAATAGATTGTTCTAAGAGTATTTTATACTAAACTAAACGTTCAAAAATATATTTATAGTCGCCAAAGATGTACTACGAAGAGTCACTCGGCGAAGTAAGTCGGGCTCTCGAACCACTCGGTGAGCTGCCCTTTGGTCTATTCCATCACCTTTTTGCCTTGGTACTCAGCATCCTCCAGGTCTGTAACTTTGGCCGATCTATCTTGGCTTCGCGGAATCACTCGGCAATCGCCGACTGCTCCTTTTCATTGCCAACTTGGTTCTTTCCTTCAGGGCTTCGTGATAAGAACACTATCAAAGTCACTTCATCCAATACTAAGTGCCAGCGATTGTTCAGTAGTAATATAACCCAACTAGTGAGTTGGGGTCGAGTCCCAACGGAGCGATTAGTAATTGAGAATAAATAGAAAAGCGTAAACAACAAATAAACTATTAACTACAACCCCATTAAATTCAACCATGATTATTGACCGAAATCACCTTTAAACAACAAATAAATTATTTACTCCCGGACCCAGGAAGGAATGTAAGGACCTCGGGGACCGGTGAACTGCTCAAATCCATGATAGCGGAGAGTGTCCCTCACATCGGAGTACTTTCCCTCCAGACCCTCTGTAGATAAAAGCTTCTCCTCGAGGATGGTTTGCAAACCATTGCCTTTCAATCTGTTGAGAAGCCTCACCGGATGGACAACTGGTGGTACAAGAGGTTCTGCTGGTGTGGGAGCTAGATGGACTCTGGCTGAAGTAGGGTGATATCTAGCTCTGATCTCGTTCTGCCGAGACTGCTGAGGTTGCTCATCCTTAGGCTCAGATAAATCTGCCCGGGAGCCAGTGGTTATATTCTCTGAAATGGGCCATTTGCCCTTGTCTTTATCACACGGTGGAGGCTCTTGCCTGGTCTTCTTTGGAGGATTTGAACCCCACTTATTTATCGTGATGCTCCATGCTCTTTTATGGGGTGGCATGTCTATATTTGTTTGGATATCTGCAAACCATCGGGAAAAAGTTAGAGTCAATTCAAATAAGATCACAGAAAATAGTTGCAGACAAACTCGCCAACCCGGTCGGTGAATCGCAGAATCGCTTTGGTGACCTAGATCGGGCTCGTCGAAAGTATTGGCTCAAAATTCTTGGCAAGTCGGCGATGGGATGGGCCTTTCGGTGTATTGCCAATAGCTTTCGGCGAGTAGGGGCTAGCCCACCGAAAGTTCCAGAGCAAAGAGCGCTCAGGGCCGCAGACAAAGGGCGATCAAGAAGTCTAACGGCGAGTCATCGAGTGCCTTCGGCGAACTTAGGCTTCTCACCAAAAATTACAGAGTTCATCAACACATAAACACATGAAATTAAAGGCGAGATGGGGACATTAGGTGAACCGCCGAGTGGTTCGGCGAGCTCGACCCAGCTCGCCAAACGACTCAACGTGCCTATTTTCAACACACTTCTCGAATTCAACCCCGCAACCCCCGAAAACAAAATCAAAACATGCACAACTCAAATTCAAACAAGACCCATAACACCCATTGCCCTGGGATACTTAAACTTCTCCCTATTTTACCAATTTTGGCCAATTGACGACTTTTGCCCTTAAGACTGACATCACTCGTTCTATCATTGGGCAACTTACATCGTTTGGCACAAATACGGGCTACTCAGACTTCACCTAACTAAACCCAACGGCATGTAAGCACAACCTTATGAAATTTAATTCATTTTAACACACTTAATTACGGGATTTCAACATTTAGAACATTACGTGCAGGATTATTGAATTAAAAACAGGCACTTAAACATTCTAATCATATCAGAGAGGCCCATAACACTTCAACAAGTTAATAATATTGGAAATGAGTACAAATTTGATAAAAATAACTCGGGGTTAGAAAACTCAACCTTTAATGCCAATAAAAATAAGATTGAAATGCTAGGCGGCAATGTATTTCCAATCTGAGCGCCAATCAACAACTCAAATACAGTAATAAAGCAAGAAAATTAGAAAATACTAATCGGGTGTGAGTTTAGAAGATGAAAAGTGAAAGAGTTTGAAAATTTAAACCTTTGGCCTTTTAAAAACCGTGCAGTTCTCACCCATTTGGTGACATTGGTCGAGCTCGCCGAACCACTCAGTGACACGCTGAGTGATCACTTACCTCGCCGAGTTTTATAGGACCTCGAGTTAAATTGGGAGTCCAAATGGCAGACTAAATCGCAATCGCCGACCAGGTCGGTGATTCGCCAATAATTTCCTAGGCTCGCCGAGTTTTAGAGGCTCTACTTTGAAGTTGCCTTGAGTCCAACGATGGTCTAGGTCAGGGTTGGCAACCTCTTCGGCGATTCACTGGAGGGACCTCCTCCTCACCAATTTGCATTTTTCACTAACTTTCCACACGCCGACCTACACAAACACCACACCATTATTTCATAAAGCAAAAATAAAGTGGTAAAGCCTTAGGTTGCCTCCCAAGAAGCTCCTTTGTTAATGTCGTGGCACGATGCAAGTCAACACTTAAACCTCATTTATGGGGTTAGCCATAGTATTACTAGGCAAGCCCCCTTTTTGTCGCGGGTAGAGACGAGATAGTGTATGATCCATAAGGTTCTCAAGCAGCTGGATAGATCTAGAATGAGAGCCAATCATCTGATTTAGCACTTCTACATTCTCCTTCATCTCTTCCAACACTCTATCATGCTCGTTGACCTTTTTGAGAATGATTGAGAGCATTCTTTCGACACGTCTACCCTCATCGTCCTTAGGCCTTCTTCACTCATAAGGAGGGATGTATCTATCCTTTCTTTTGCATTGGACTTTAATCTCCATTATCTTTTTGGTCAAGTCATCCAGCTGAGTTATCAATGCGGCCAACATGAAGTCCCTCTCTACTTATTGGTTTGTCTCAACCATGTGATCAAGCAGTTGGGCTGATATCACATAGGGCTGTTGTGCAATACCATTCGGGATGAGTTAATCAGCCAACACCTTATTCTCGGGACCAAGAATTTTGTAAAAACATTCTAGGAGGACTACATCGGGAATTTCATGAATTGGGACCAGTAGTGCTTTGAACCTTAGCCACGACTCATGAATCCGTTCACCTTCTAATTGTTTGAAGGTTAGGATGCGATCCTTGAACATCATCACTTCTAACGGAGGAAAATCCATTTGTTCGTAATTACTGCCCGACATGCTCACCTCATCTATTTCAAAGCATAAGCACACAAAACAAAACTAAAAATTAAGTATCACTACAACTAACAAGAACAAAGTTCAACTTAACTAAAAATTCTGAACTAACACCACTCCCTGGCAGCGACACCATTTTGATAAGAACACTATCAAAGTCACTTCATCAAATACTAAGTGCCAGCGATCGCTCTGTAGTAATATAACCAAAATAGTGAGTCGTGGTCGAGTACCAACGGAGCGGTTCGGAATTGAGAATCAATAGAAAAGCGTAAACATGCTCAAGTCAATCATAGCTAAAAACATTTACGAAGAAAACATGATAAATTAAAGGTTGACACAAGTGTCAAATATCAAAAAGGGGGGGGGGGAGGTTTGCAATTATCAACTAAGACAACAAATAATACAAAAATACGAATATTGAGACGGGATTCTTGGGATGTGATAGGAATATGGGCCAAGGTAAACAACTGGGTAATATCAATTAATAGTAAACCGCTGCAAATCAGTGAAAAAGCTAGACTTTAGTGGGGGTAAACTTTCTCTCGAACAATTTACCACGAATCAAATTGGTTTCTCTCGAACACCAATAAGCGGCAATGAAGCACAACCTTCGCTTTAGTCCATTCACTCTCTCGAGCTGAATGTGTGGAAAAGGGTTTAGGATTCACTCTCTCGAGCAGAACCCACGATAACCCAATACCCACAGACCATCGAATCAATAATTTTGCTTTTAAAACCTCTCTCTCGAGCAAGCCAAAAACACAAAGTTAAGGTTGTATTTCCAACTACAACCCCATTAAATTCAACCACAATTATTGACCAAAATCACGTTTAAACAACAAATAAACTATTAACTAACAATACCCAGCAGTTAAATCCACCCATAATCACATAATCACACCCCAATAATTGGGGGTTTTAACTAGACATAGTAAAAAGATAGAAATCGATACCGAAATGTGTTTCCATCAACTGCGTACAATTAATATTGTCTTTACAAATGTCTAAGCTGAAGAATATTCAACACCCACTTCCAATTTCTTAGAAATGGAAATCTTCAAAGCCAAGGAAAAATGTCTCCAAAAACAGTTCTAAGTTCTAAAATTGAATAATAAACTTGATATTCTAAAATTGTATAAACTGATTGCCCTCTAAACTAAAAATTGAAACAAGTATTTATAGTTGTCAAAAAGTGTGCTGCGAAGGTCAAGTCGGTGCAGTTAGTCGGATTGATGAATCCACAAATTGGACTAATTTAGGGCTATATTTTAATAGAAATTGTGTCCTCAAACGCTTATTTTATCTCAATATCTGAGGAAAACCCTTAAGTTTCCGATATGTGAAGTTTTTAGGAAAGCATGGACACTACATCGCAAAAAGGAATGAAAAGGCTGAAAAGAACGAAGAAATGAAGGCCTGAGGATCGTCGAGTCCACTTGGCGAGTCACCGAAGGGTCTCACTTCACCTTTTGTTCCAGTGTGTTGAGCCCTGAAGGAAAGGGTCAAGTTGGCGAAAAAAAGGATCAGTCGGCGCATCACCGAGAAGTTCTGTGAAGTAGTACCATGTCGCCCAATGACCTTGAGCACGACGATGCCGAAGGATGGTGCAAAATGGCGATGAACTACACCAAAGGGCGAATCGCCGAGTTGATCGGCGATTCCGACTAATATCGCCGAATGGTCCGCTGCAACACATATTTTTTGAAAACTATAAACACTTGTTGAGAGTTATAGCTTAGTATCTGATTTTTAGTGTGAAAAACAATTATTATAATTTTCATATAGAATAGTACTTATTATTTTGCCTTTGAGTTTGAAAGGGTTTTGAAAACTTGAAGAAGAAAAGGGTTTCATCTCCAAGGATTTGGACTTGGGTCTCTTGATTTCTTCATTCTTGGCATGTAACAAGACTTAAATCATCATACCCATGTGGATGCAAACTCATTTGGTATAAATTTCTATCTCTTGATGTGTGGCTAAAAACCCCCATTCTTGGGGTGTGACTTAGCGAATATGGGTTAATATTGTTATTGGGTCTTGCTTGTTGATAGATTAAATGTAGTTTAATGGTGATTTCACC